>CATIWM010631981.1:0-19674 GCA_949671775.1 Mallotus repandus
AGTTAGGTGGAGACGTAGGATTGTTGTTGAATCCGAACTCCTTAAATCTTTGTGTTCTTCATTCTTCCTTCCCAACATTCTTTCTATTTTTGTTTAAATTTCAATTACTATCGATTTGAATTTGATTGCCTTATTCACCCCCCCTCTAAGGCATTTTCAGTATGCTTCCTTTAAAGCGCTCTAAACTGATTGTGACGACTCTAGACCAATAACCAGACCTAGAGCTTCTTTTGTGAGTGTTCCAATGATCCACCCACGCAAGAGTCGGTCTTCTTTTCTCCACTTAAGATATTCTTTTGAGATCTTTTTTGTGGCATTTGTTGAAGTTTCTTCTGTTGTATTGTTGTCATACATTGCTGGTTCTGTTTTTTCGCCTATAAGGAGACCAACCATATATTGGCTTTCGGCGAGGGCGAGTTGTTGTTCACGCCCTAAGAGATAATTTTCTGAAGTAAGTTTGAGGGTAACAAAGTTGGCAACATTTAAAGAGATTGTGGAAGCCATTGAATAGGGGTATGGAACTCTCTTGTTTCACAAGAGGCTCTGATACCATAAAGAAAAAATGAACTTGAACAAAAAATTAGGACAAATAATTTTTATTCAACGTGAAGAGAGAGTTCCAATACAAGTGTTTCTTATAGACCTTAATACATAACAGAAAGAAAACACAATTCCATTTTGATAAGATTAAGTGTCAATGTAAGCCCTTAAATTGCTCTCATGCTCTACTGCATGAGGAATAACAACCTTGACTTGATCAACTTCCTTATCACTCCATTTGTTATCCTTATCTCTCCAAACCTTATCACTCTAATTCGCTGATTCAAGCATGTTGTTAGATGTGTCAAGTTGCTTAATAATTTTGTACATATGGAAAAATAAATAAATATATAAATAAAAGCCTAGCTAGAGGGCTTGTGAGTTCAAAAAGATAAGCCTTTGTATAATGACATTTTTGAAACAATGAAAATTTGGTGCAAATGAAGATGGCAATGCACATCAAATGAAAAGCTACCAATTTAGTACTAATTATCATCATCAACAACAACAACAACATTGTTAAGCTGTTAGTTTTCAGACAATAGAAATGAGAAAATGTTTGCCAACTTACCCTTTAAAAGAGTGATATGATATCTATTGGGTCCATGGCTACACTTTTTTGGAAGCTTTTCATAAATAGAATACAAAAATAATCTTGAATTTGTTGTCCCTTGTTAGAATTTTCGTAAAAATCACGAATATTAACTATCAATGTTTATTTTTTAATTTTTTAAATGCACCATGATTAAATTTTGAAATTTTTAAGGTACTTGACATCTGCCTAGGTAAATAAGCATTTGTGATGTGAGTCCTACATTGTAATTGTAGAGGTGGTGAAGAATTGTAGGACATAACGTCAATGGGAAGCCTAATTGTACAATGTTAGTAGCACTCATTTGTTGGGAGAACCATCAGGTCATTTCATATCTTTTGGAATGGCTTGTAAAGTGTAAATGCCAAGACTTTTTTGCCTTGGGCCTCTGATCCTCTTGGCCCAGACCTTTTCTTTTTCTTTAAGATCAATTTTTTTTTTCTTGGCTATGTGAAATTTGTTTAATTATTAATGTCAAACGTAACATTAAGGAAAAAAATTATCATATATTAAAAAGATTAAAAACACAAAGACAAAGGTCAATTATATATATATATATATATATACAAATGAAGAAAAGAGAAAGATCAAAGTATTAATCTATTAATATTTTAAAAGAAATTATACTATTATACTGTCGATAATATTAAGCCGCATGAGCAAATTTTTTTTTATTGATAAATGAAAAATTCTAGAAATTCTCATCATTTTGACTAATTTAAATCATGTAGAGAGGCTGAATTGTAATGCCAGAAATAAAAAATTTATAGCATATTAAAAATATGTTTAGTATAGATGAATTTTACAAAATTTTATGAATTTTTTTACAATTCTAAATAAAAGTGTGTTTAGTTTAAATGAATATGTTATAAAATTTATTTGCAATTTAAATTTTAAAATTTGTAAAATTGATTATAACTATATCAAATTTAAAAAAAATAGTTGACATTTCCAAAAAATTTTTATAACTTTTAAATCTATATTTTTAAAATAATTAAAATACCCCTCATTATTTTTATCTTGAAAGGCATCTTTCAATGTAAAGGGTCATTTTCAGATAAAGAACTGTAATTTACTTTATAATAAAAAAATATTATGTATTAAAAATTAACTTTAATTTTTGTATAACAAAATATAAAATTTATTTTAAATAAATTTTATAAATTATTCACTTCAACTAAATACATTTTATTAATAAAAAATTAAAAAAATATATATTTAAGTACCTTAGGTTATTTTTAGACAGAGGACTATAATTTACTTCATAATAAAAAAATATCTTGTATTTAAGGCCGTTGTCAGCATGTAACAACATTTTCTAACAATTTTGTTAATTTTACTCAAGGGTAAAATTGAACTTTTATTTTTAATAGCCACTTCCATTGTTAATTCACTTACAGATAATTAAAAAGTGGCAGATAGAAAGCCAAAAAAAAAAAAAAAAAAAGGTACCTTTAATGGTGAGGATCGCACGCGAGAGATTAGCAGAGGAGGCAAAATACAAGAAGGTACCGTGGTGGTTGAGCGAGGCGAGGCGAGGCGAGATCCAAAAGATGCCGACATTGGTGATTCATATTGAATAAGATGGAAGACGTCGACGACGACGGTGGCGGTATTGCAGAGGTGGACGCAGGCAAGAAGTATGAAGAGGAGAGCGGAGGCAAGATTGCTAAAGTGCTTTGTGAGATATCCCACCTACATCAACGGATAATACAATATCAACAGAGGTACCGCCTCAAATACCAGATAACCAGGGAATAAGCATTCCAATTACCACGCCCACGACTAATGCTCTTTTTTAAATTTCAACTTTGGGACCTGCTAGAGAATAATTCACAATGGAAATTCTTTAATGATTTATTCATCTTCAAGGAATTCTAGTTGGGGACGCATAGTGTGTACATGAACAAAACACAGAGCAATATATTAGTTTCATAGCAAATTGAATTCATGTCTGTACATTTTTGATAGCCATTGGACGTTGTATTGTTGTTATTTTTCAGAGTTGTTTAAAGCATTTCAAGTTTTACATGATAAGATGAACGGATTATGTCTTCGATCTAATGGCATTCAGGTTTACAATGTTTGTACTATATAATATCTACTAAGCTGTTTATATTTTCAGATGCTGGTTTGAAATTTATACAGAGGTTGATTTGTAAATTTTGGGTTGTAACTTTTGAAGATAATTCTGAATTGGTAGAATTTGGAATGCTATTTTTGGTCATTTTCAACTGTTAAAACTTCCATGTTGTGGAGAGGATGTTTGAAGAAATGCCTCAAAGACATGTTTGAAGCATTTTCCTTAGCTTCGCTTCTTAAAGCCAGACAAAACTTACACAAATAATGCAACTAAACAAAAATAAGACATTCAAATTCAAACAATATCACTATTATTAATGAGATTGAAAGATTTCTCCGATTTAAAACATTATCATCTTAATAATTCCGATTCAATATGTTTATTTTTTTATTACCCTTTTGTTTTTTCTATCTCAACAACTTGACCCTAAAATATAGCGACACTACTACACATGCTAACTATAAAACTAAGAAATGCTGCCCCTTTGTAACCCCTACTACTGCTATTGCATCTTCTAATCCAAATTTATGAGTTCTCCTTCTCTGATTCCTCAATTCCATTCCACAGTTCATTTATCCTCGAATACATTACTCTGAGCTTATCACTTTATGTCCACGCATGATTTTATCAAGTCTTCTACCCCGAGTTCTGTCGTCTTCATTGCTTCTTTACATTCTTTTGCTTAGCTAACGGCGATGGAACTACATCCTTGACTGACAACTTCTTTTCAGCAGGCAGATGTTATTGCTCTGAATCCATATCATATCCTTTTAGCAGTAAGAGACACTAACTGTAGGCTCATCATAAAAAGTAAAAAAAAAAAAAAAAACAACAAAATAAAAAAATGGATCGCATGATCGTTACAGCTCCACTTTGTTCTTTTTTAAACAAGAACTCTGCTACTGTCCTTGAATTGCTTCCACTTTGTTTTTTGACTTCTTGTTCGTTACACTTTGGTGATTACTACTATGAATTCTTAAACGCCTAAAATCTTCTATTTTAACTTAATGTGTTGCATTTCATTCTCTCCAAAATTAATAAACTTTCATGGGAATTTTTCAGTGTATGACTACACATATGAAAGTTTTCCTTAACCTGTGAATGTTGAACCTTTATACTTGATTAGAGGTTTTAAAACTCATAAAATAATCTTGTGATAGTGCTATGATTGTGGGGCAAATGATGTTGCCATCTTTTGGCATTAAAAATGGGTTGAAATTGATAACTACAACCCTTCACTTTAGCTGTATTTAGTTAGTTTGTTATTATACTCTGTTATACTATGTTATTCTTGATATGTACAGAGTACAGCTCTTCTTCTCTCTATCTTGTTATCGTTCACTTTCTCTTGTACACATATATATTCTTAGTGCTGTAACTTTACACAATATACGAGTAATACAATATATTCTTTTCTCCCTCACATTCTCAGTACCGTTTGTACAGAAACATGGATTGATTAAAAGCAAATGAAGTTGCAAAATTTTTTGAACTGTACAGAGTCGACGACTCATCTTACAGTGCTGTCATTGCCTTAATTGTTGTGCCATTGGCTAAATGCACAGGACCGATGCCTCTGTGCCCTAAAACTTAAGACTAGTACGAAGAAAATTTAAAAGATTTTGATTTATAATAAATTTATTTTTATAATAAATAAGAAAATTTTCAATATAAAAAAAATTATATACACTACTCACATGTATCACTACTTTTTCATTTTCATACACTTTTTTTGTCTTATGGATACACATATACCATACAAATGAGGATTGTTTTATTTATAGATGAGGATTAGGTACTACTCTCACCTCCTCACTTACACCTCCATACTTACACCTCCTTAAATACTAAATATAATAAGTTGTCAAAACTAACTTGAAAACAACTTGTGACAACTAATGTCAAGTTGTCAAACATCTTGCAAGTAACAAAAGTAAAATTAATTTTGGCAACTAAGAATTCAAAGTCAAGTTGACTTCTTCTTATAAGTTGGTTAACTAAAGTAATAATCTTCTAAAAAGATGTAGATAAGGCTATAGAATTGGTGATGTAGTGTTCACGTAGTACACCAACAAAATATCATACACTCACGGTGCATTGTAGCTAAATATGCATTACAACTAAATAATATCAAAAGGCAACAACACTACTGCTACTAAACATTTAATAAATAACGAACCGTATCACCATCGTCACCGCGACGACCACCACCATCATCAAGCGGACGTTCTTGCAGCGTTTCAATTGCTTCAAGACATGTTTTCATATGTCAAGTTCGGACATTTCACTGCAAGTCAAGCAATTCTTGAAGCGGTATCACAAGACAAAAGAATCCACATAAATGACTACGACATCTTGGAAGGCATCCAATGGGAATCACCTTGTGCCCATGAATCGCACGAAATCCTTAACTGTAACTTCAACTCCCATTTCATAAAAAACATCAACAACAGCCAATCTAGACACACGCTCAAAGGAGGTGGCTACTACAATTCACGGTGCTATTATATTGGCTAAGCTGTCTGTGATTCCTGTGAGGAGAGGGTACTGTGGTAATAAGATCGGATGCCACATACAGTGGCGTGTAAGGTGATTGGGAAGTGTGGATCTGTTGCAGTGAGGATGGTTCCGGCTCCACATGGTGCAGGGATGGTGGCTGCACGTGTTTCTAAGAAGGTGGGTCAGATCAAAATTAAAAGTGCCATTAAGGGTGAAATGTCAACTTTATCTCTATCACGTCAGCAAACCTAATGGAGTTAGTAAAGAGTGATGCTAATGGTGTATATTATAGAATAGTTATTTATAACGAAAAAAATTATAATTCTCTATTTAAAAATAGGTCAAATTACAAGATATTTATTTATATTATTTTTTAAAAATTATTTAAAAATAAATTTTATTTTAAATTTATTTGAAATAAAATAAATTTTTTAATAAAATTGAATTATATTAATATTAAATATGTATGTAATTTTAAATAATTTAATTTTTAACACTTTTTTGATAGTAAAGTATATTTTTTAATAATAACACGTAAAATTGAACTGGATACAAATACAAAATTTTAAAAATAAATTTAGTTCAGTGCAGTTTAAACTTAATCCAACCCATAATTAGTAGGTGTGGAGAATAAATAATTAAGTGATTAGGCAGAGAAGAAAAGTCAGACAATGAAATAATTACAAGCACAAATTAGCAGTTTGGAGATAATAGTAATTAATAATAATAATGATAATGAAGGCAAAGGCAAGAAAGGTGAAAGATGCATTAGACAAACAAAACAAGGTATCCATCCCTTTCTTTTCTTCAACTGTTGACAAAAAATAAATAAAGAGTTTTGAACACTAAGCAAAGCTAAGGCTGCCTCATTATCTCTATTGTCCCTCTGGAAAGTCCCTATCCTTTTTTTTTTTTTTGTTTGGTTCCAACATTCTCTGAACAAAGCCCTCTTCTTAAAAGCTTGCCTTTTTTCATAATTCTATCTTTTCTTCTTCTTTTTTTTTGGGTTTTCTTTGTTGTCTCCTGTTTTCTTGTCAAGACTGAAGAAAAGGAGATAACAAATGTGGCAGAAACAGTCCAGTAATAAATCTTCTTCCTTTAAAGAATCTCTTAAAGCTCTTGAAGCTGATATACAGCATGCTAATAGTCTGTAAGTTGTAAATTTCTTTACGTTTTTTGGCACTGTAACTTAAATTCTGTGGAACCCATAAAAGTTTTGATCTTTGATTAACTTTTAAGGAAGTGATTCTGTTTCTTTGTTGTTTACCTTTCTGGGTTTGGTGTAATTGGTCCCATTTCATCTGTGGTGGGTAGAGGGTAGAATTTGTGATTAACAGAGATAAAAGTTTGTGAATTTTGAGGATTTTTGGGAATTTGTGGCACTGCAATTAGATGGAATTTAAATTGACGAAAGGAAAAAAGTTGGTGAATTTGTTGAGTATGTGCGCATTTGAGCTTCTAAATATGGTTGAATTGTTGTTGATGAATTTTTGGTTAGAAATTCTGTTATAGTAAATGGGATATATCCTATTCTTCTAACTGTTATCTTGGAATTGGTTTAAGTTGTAAGTTGTTTGCTTTGAAAATTTGTACTGTGCATAATGCATCTATTATTTGACATGTTTTTTCTGTTAATATTGGCTGTTGTCTTCATATCTCAACTGGGGTTCTGCAGGGCTGCTACCATCCCAGGAGATTATGGTGGGGATCGTGTGCAAATGAGATTATCATATAGCCCTCTTGCTCCATTTATCCTTTTTTTGGTTGAATGGATGGATTATAGTTGCACAGATGCCCTCCCTAGTTATTTAGGCCTTCTCCAAATACTTGTCTACAAGGTGGGTTGCTATGGGTTTCGGCTTTAACGAATGTTTGGGACAAATTTGAATGCTATAACTGAATTGCAGCTTTTGGCTCCTCTTTACATCTTAAAAACTCACAAGAAGCTCTTTTTTTCACTTTATTCAGGTTTATGTTGATGGAATGCCAACAATGTCGTCTAAAGAAAGAAAGGCCACACTAAGGGAATTTTATGGTCTGATCCTCAAGGACTTGTTATTGACTTTTTTTTTCTTTTTTTCTTTTGCTTTTACAATGTTTTCTTTCTTTTTGTTCTTCGTTAATGTCTGAATGCATTCAAATGGAAATATTCTTCCAGCTATCATATATCCTTCACTCAGGTTGCTTGAAGGAGAGTTTATAAAATTGGGAGATAACCCTAGGAGGAGCCTAGGCACTGAAGTTTTGAGCAGAAAAAGAGTGGAAGACAAGAGGAAGCGATCAGATTATGACTTTGAGAGAGATGATGAATGTGGGATATGCATGGAAGATAGTGCAAAGATGGTACTTCCGAACTGCGGGCACTCCTTGTGCATTAGCTGCTTCCGCGACTGGTACCTACTATCCCCATTTCTATCATTTGCTTTTATTTAGTTCACTTCTATATATGCATTTCAGCAATTACTAGCCGCCGATATGCATTTTTGTCTAATGTTATTCCATTTTTGACAGGAATACAAGGTCTCAGTCCTGCCCTTTTTGTCGTGGCAGCCTTAAGAGAGTGAACTCTTTCGATTTATGGGTTGTCATCAATAACAGTGATATAATTGACACAGGTACTCTTGCAAGAGAGAACCTAAGGCGTTTCTACCTTTACATCGAGAAACTGCCTCTTTTAATGCCTGAGACTCATGCTATTCTGTTTGATTACATGATCTAACTTATAGAGAAAAAATGTAATCTACCATAGGTACGGTCAGCCACACATTGTACATAGAAGTATAGTGTGGAAGAGCTCTTATCCCATCCTCCATCGCTGTTGAGAGCAGCTGTTCGAAGTTAGCTGTGGATAATTAACTAAATGTTGATGGTTACATGCTGATGAAGCCGGAAGATAAGCAGGCAACTAAGATCGTCACTGAGTAGCTGGAACAGAGGCAAAGATTAAGCATCTGCAAGTATAAATATGTAAATAATAAGAAAGATGTGTTAGATAAAAGTATGCATTCTTGGCATTCAACTCAGCTTTTTAGAACCTGAGTGTTGGAATGGGAATAGGCTGTAATTTGCTGGTCAAATTTCTGCTTGCTATCAAATGTTGTATGATAAATATTGTGAATGAAATGCGTTTTCGGTAATATTATAATATATTATGACATTTAGTCCCTCTGAACTACCATTAAATCAGAAGTTGTATGGAATAATGTATAGTTCTAGTTTGAGAAGGATTTGCGTAAATAATTATTTTTACTAACAAAAATCATAGTTTGAGAAGGATCTTATCAATGTATTGTCTATATGAATAAATAATCAAACTCAAAGAGTGCAAGTTATATATTTTTCCCAATTATGTGCATGTCTCTTCATCTCTTATCAGCCACAACCTTAGAAGGACGAGTGGCAAAGGGTTACCCGCACCCACTCATGGCATCCGATCTAACTCGAGCAGATCCAGAGGAGTTGTCTATTCGTCTGATCACAGTCTCAAACATACTTATGTTGATACCCACCTGGAGATTACCTCCCATGACGATAACGTGACGATGAGAGGCACTGTTCTATACAAGGTAATTAGTGTTTTATGCTTCTTGGATTTTGATGTGTATTCTGCTTGAGATTTATGATTGGCTGTGCTTTAATTTAATGCTTCCAAATTGTGTTGTTGTCTAACTTTGCAGGTTCCCGCTGTTTCTCTTGAGATGGGGAAAATACTTCCATAAGGCATAGTAGAAGTTCAAGTATGCTATCTTACTTCAAAATTGATGCCTGTGCAATTGTGAATTAAATGTTGCTTCATAATTGACCATGGTCGCTTGGTGGAGCACACACATTTGTATTTTGAAATGATGCAAGTTCTTAGACTGGTTGCTAAACTGAAACATTATGCTAGTATGGTTCACTGTTTACCAAGAGCTGGGCGTTTGGAAGAGGCAGAGAAGTGTCTCAATGGTATGCCCATGAAACCTGATCAAGCAGTGGTTGGTGCCATATTAGCAAGATGTAGAGTTCATAATAATGTTGAGGTAGGAGAAGGAATTGCAAAGAAACTTGTGTTCTTTTGTAGAACATGCATGCAGCAATGGGTGGACTCAATGAGGTTGAGATAGTTAGGGAGTTAACGGAACAAAAGGATGCGTCTTAGGCACCTAAGCATGGCTTGATAGCATAGAAGAGTTCATTTATTCTTCCATTACAAAACAACGTTCAGGATAGTCTTGAAGCCTTATGAAGTGATTTTTGATAATTGTATTTACAAGGACTCCAATTGCTTTGTTAGACCACTGTGCAGAAAGCCAATGCCTCAGTGCTCTAGGATAAGGTTCGTACTACTGTGATTGGATTGCCGGCATGATTTTGTTCACTTGAATCATATCAGCATTCATAAATCTTGCAGAACAGCAGCAGTAAGCTGCATGTCAGAAGGAAGTTAAGAACTTATGACCATAGACGCGCCACATAGCTTTAGCTGCACTATCACAGGTATAATTGTCAAAAATGATATTTGCAACCATAACAAATCCTTTGGCTAGACTCTGCAGGGCAGGCTTTTGAGTATGTTCTGAATTGCATGTTATACTTGGATAAGAAAAGGCTGGAAAATACCCCTTGCATCTCTGAAGCATATCCATTATAGATTAGATTAGATGCACTTCAAATATTATACTTTTTTTTTTTTAGAATTTTGCATTTATATCTGGCATTTGTATTTTTATTTCTCAAATTCAATGGTTTGTAACAATCCCTAAACACCTCTCCATATTTTGATCTGCAGAAATTGCAGCCCCCCCTGACAATCTAGTTAGATTAAAAACAAACTCTAATATTCAAATTTATATAAATGATGTATTCTTTCTGGGGATCAATGCCAGCTTGCTCCCATGATTCTATCTATAAAAGCCCTGGAGGGTGGCCTCGGAGAATCTCTACTGGAAAGAGCTGCAACTTTGCATGAAGGTAGCATCCTCGCAACTCAGTTAACAACACAATACCGCGCGCATGAATGATGCGATAGCCAGTTGGGTCTCCAAGGAGATAATATGATGGATTATCAAAGTCCTCTTCAAATATTGCTTCAAAATCTTCTTGTAGATTCTCCATTTGTTAAGGCAACAAATGTATCACTAACACTTTGGAACAGTAAACAGGAAGTGAAGATGCTTCTACGTATTATCATTGTTTGTTTACTTTGAAGTATGAAATCGGTTGCTGGCTAACCACAGACATGGGTAGTCTAGGGACATTGAGCTGGCAAGTTTAGTTTCTTACAAAATTCTATTCTCTAACAATTGTAATGCATTGGAGCAGTTACCTTTTGGCTGGAGGATACATGATATGAAAATAAGAGGAGCTTCTTCATTTCTCATCTTGACCACAGTCTGTCGACCTCGGAGCCTGTGGCCATATATTCATAACGTGCTAGGACAATCCCAAAAAGCATTCACGTATACGCAATTGAGAGTTACCATATTTGCAAAATAATAATGTTGTGGTAAAGACTAGCTTAGATTGTGACTTAGGTTTGCTGAACAATTTCTATTCGTGTGTTAGATGTGAAGGAGCAACTTGATGATCTCTATATGTTTTTATGGCCAACATGGATAACTGAATGCACTTTGTTGTTACTTGACACAAATGCGAGGAGCTTCATTTTACAAGGAAGGGGGCAAAATTGTTGTGTAACATGTAATTTCCTTGGTTATAATGCAGGTAAAAAAGCTCTTGTCAATTATGATAGGTCAAGTTTTATAGCCTGGTTGTGAACTCACTCTGGCTTGGCTTGGATGCAACTTGGATTTCTTTTCCAACGCATGCAATCGCATTGATCAAAGTGATGGTGCCCTTGACATACTTGTTGGATTATATACATGGACAGGCAAAATTACGCACTCATTATTATACAAAAATTTGATAATTTAATAATTTACTAATAAAAGTAAAATTAAATTAATTAAAATATAATTTTAATTTGATAAAAAATCTATTTTCTGTTTTAATTAGTTTAATTTTTGTTTTATCTCTAATAAAAATTAAATTAACTAAAATATAATTCTAATCTAAATGAAAGTATGTTTCTTATATCTTCTATCTTATTTCTAATAAAAATTCTAATTTAATTAAAAGTATATTTTCTATTCTATTTAGGTTAAAGTCTATTTTATCTCAAATAAAAATTAATTTAATTAAAATATAATTCTAATATAATTGAAAGTATGTTTCTTATTTTAATTAGGTTAATTTCTATTTTATATTTAATAAAATTAAATTACTTAAAATGTAATTCTAATTTAATTGAAAGAATATTTTCTTTTCTAATTAGGTTAACTTCTATTTTATCTCTAATAAAAATAAAATTAATTAACATATAGTTCTAATTTAATTGAAAGTGTGTTTCATTTTTTAATTATGTTAATTTTGATTTTATCTCTAATAAAATTAAATTAATTAAAATTGTATCGATAATTTTGTTAAAAATATTTTTTTCTTTTTTAATTAGGTCTACTTATATTTTATTGAATATCAATCATATTAGATAACATAATTTTATAAGTCTTATTATATTAAATTTAATAAGTAAATAATTAATAAATTTTAAGAAAATAAAAAAAGTATATAATTTGTTTTAAAAGTACATATTTTTATAAATAAAAAATGGAGCATATATCTAATATAAAATCACATTAGATAACATAATTTATATTAAAAATAATTAAAATCAGAATTAATAAATTTTATAAAAATAGAAAAATTATATAATTTGTTTTAAAAGTAGATATTTTTATAAATTAAAAATTAATAAATAAAAAATAGAACATATAATTTGTTTGGAAGTGTATTTTCTATAAAAAAAAGTAGTGTAATTATCTGTTTTAGATATTTTTATAAAATTTAACAAAAAAGAGTTAAAATTAAATTAATTAATATTTATAATTATAATTTAATTATTAGTTGAACTTAAAAAATGGCATCAAATTAATTTTTTATGTAAATAAAAGTATTAATATAAAAAATATTAAAAAAATAAAGTGTCATAGCTCAAATAAAAAATGAAAAAATTACAAATTTGGTGTTTCAACTTTTGTGGTTTTTCCATTTTAGTGTTTGAACTTTTTTTTTTTGCAATCAAATGTCTGAACTTTAAAAAAACATATCAATGTAGTGTTTCTGGCTGATTTAATGTTGACTAAGTGCTCAATCAAATCAATCGGGATTCACTTTTATCCCAGTCATTAACCATGTCATTTGCCACAGGTGTTGCATTATTTAAAGAATAAAAATGCCTTTATTCAGTCACTCTCAATGTCTACGGCAGAAGTTAATGTTGAGGTTATTTTTATCAATTTACAATCTTTAATAAGGTTAATTTTGTCCTTTAAATAATGCAATACACGTGGCACATGACATGACTAATAACTGAGATAAAAGTGGGTCATGTTTGATCTGACTCAACACCCAGTCAATATTAAATCTACCGGAGACACTATATTTGTATGCTTTTTTAAAGTTCAGACACTTGATTGCAAAAAAAAAGTTCAGACACTCAAATGGAAAAATCACAAAAGTTAAGACACCAAATTTATAATTTTTCCAATAAAAAATTTATTAAAACTGTAATAAATTATAAATTCAATAGTGTTGTAATATTTAAATTATTATATAAAGAAAATATAACTTTTATTATTTTTAAATTTTTGTTAATAAATAACTAATAATTTTTATTATCTTATGATTAATTATGACCATAATATTTTTTTATATAAAATCAATTATAGAGTTGAGAAAAATTTATTATAAGAAATATTGAAATAATATAACTATATTAAGTTAATATCAAATTGTTATATAAATAAATAAAAGTGTTATTATTTTGAAAAAAATTATTTAATAATAATAATAATAATAAGTTTTATTTGTTTATTTACTATATATCACGAATCAAATAAATTTTTTATTTACGTATGAAACAGTGGTTGTTTACTAGTATATATATATATATACACACACTATAGTAAATGACCTCAAGCATCACACATGAACAAAAACTTTTTAGACTCGTGATAGTAAATAAAATATTAAACATATACTTTATTATTATTACTATTATCATTATTATTAAATAAAAGTTTTAAAAATAATAAAAGTATTATTTATTTATACAAAAATTTTACATTATTTTAATATAATTATATTTATTGCAATTTTGAAAAATCTTTTATTTAAATAGTTATATAATATTTCTTAAATATTTTTTATAATTAATATTTTTCTCAACTCTAGAACTAATTCTATATATAGTCATAATTAATCATAAGATAATAAAGAATTATTTATTATTTTCTTAATAAAAAATTTAATAAATAATAAGAAGTTATATTTTTTACTCATTAAAAAAATATTATGGTTATATTGAGGGAAGCTTAATTTTATACTTGTTTTAAATATTACAATCTCATTAAACTTATAATTTATTACAATTTTAGTAAATTTTTTATTTGACCAGCGACACTTTATTTCTTCAATATTATTATATAAATACTTTTATTTACTTAAAAAGTAATTTAATGTAATTTTTTTAATTCAACTAATAATTAAATAATAAATATTAATTATTTTAATTTTAATTTTTTTATTAAATTTTAGAAAATATTTAAAATAATAATTATACAACTTTTCTTACAGAAATATTACTGTCAAATAAATTATATGCTCTATTTTTTAAATTATGATTATCAATACAAGACATATAAGAGATTTTAGTTAATTTAATTATAATAATTTACTTTATAAACTTTAATTTAATAAGTATTTAAAAATAATAAGAATATTATTTTATTTATATGTCAATCAAAGTTTTCAATTTTGATAGTGTTACATCATAATAAAGTAATTTATTACAATTTTAATAAATTTTCTATTTGAACAATTATACAACGTTTTTTTAATAATTTTATCGAAATAATAATCTAATTTTACAAATTTGATAGACTTATAATATAGCAATTTATTACATTCCTTATGAATTTTCTATTTAAACACAACAATCTTTCAACATATATAGCATTATCTTTTGTACCATAATAAATAACATGTATAGATAATTTTTAAAATTTTAATTTTTATATAAATTATAAAAAGTACAATATAATATTAATAATTTTTTATAAATATCTTATATATTTATGTATAAAAAAACCATATTTTAATTAATGGAGATATTAGTAGTTACTTTATCAGTTGATAGATATTATTACAGTTAGATTTTTATTTTAACAAATTAAAATTAAATGAACAAAACCAATATTTTAACCAAAATAATAAAAGTACATTTCCCTCCTCTTTTTTAATCCAACGGTTACATTTTTTCCTTTTTTATCCAATTGCTTAAATATGTGTACTCTTACTACTAATGCATCTCCATGTCGGGATTTTAAATAATAGTTTCATGATACGTTTCAATATTAAAAACGGTGTAATGGTATCAAATTAAATCGAACTAAATCATTCAAGACTACTATAAATTTTAAAAAAATTATTAATAAAATGAACTATATTAATGAAAAATGCAAAATAAACTTTAGTATATAATATACTAAGTTAAGAATTACTTTAAAAATTTATGTTTGCACTTAATAATAAATATAACATAAGAACTATTATTTACTATAATAAAGTATGCAAAATTTTTTATAAATAAATGATTATATTTTATTAATATAGAATTATTACAAACTACCAAAGTAAATGATAATAAAAATCCTTCAAAATATTAAAAAAAATGTGTAAATATATATACCAATTATACAATTACCACCAAAAATAGTGTCATAGAAAATCTTTAATTGTGTTAGGTATATTATTTTGTATTTATAATTTTTGATGTTCAATTAAATTTATATTCCACATATATTATAAATTATTATCAAATATATTACTTTTTTACATTTATTAAAAATAAAAGTTTATAATATTCTTATCCAATGTTAATATAAAATTATTATTTTAAATACAATATAAATAAATTATCATATATTATAATAGTGTAAATTAAAATTATTTTGTTTTCTATTTTAAAAATATAAATAAATAATTACAATTAAAAGTCCTTGAATCACATGTAAATTAAAGATAAATACAAAATATAAAGATAAATTGGAAATAAAGACAATATAAATCATTAAAGATTAAAAAACAATTTACCATACAGACAGTATTTAACTAAAGACTACAAAGTCCACCTTTCTTCTCCCTGTGCTCTTCTTCTTCATTTGCCGCAACCCTACTGAGAAGAGCCGTCGTACCGAAAAATAACGGCCGAATCCACCGCTATATCGCTGGATCAGCCACCAAAGACATTTAGCCATCTCGAACCCCCTAAATGTCAGACCACCTTTCTTATTTTCCGAAACAAAACGGCTGATACTTTGTCATGTTCCACTCACCTTCCCTAGCCTTTGAATCTCCTTCTCCCCAACAACAGCCAAATCAACCCAAACCCAAGTCATACTCTATTTTCTTATTTATTTTGTCTTTATTGTTATATATATATATATATATATATATATGTTTGATTGCAAGTTAGCGTGACAGTTCAGTATCTTTGCATGTGATAAAAGATTACTCATCGAGCTTCATAAGCTAAAAAATGCAAATTAAGCTAATCATTGGTAGAAAATTGTGACCTTGGTATTCTTGTGTGTGAATGCAATCATTGATGCAGGCTTAGCCAACGTACTTCTACGCATAGCTTTAATCTTCCAATCCAATCCATGGAGTATAAGGAAATGCTTCAAAAGTTGAAAATTGGACAAATTAACTGTTTGAATTTTTATTTATCCATGAGATCCTTATGTGGTGTTTCAAGTTCATCAACAAGAAATTAAATATGTTTTACACCTTACAAAATTTGTTAATGCCAGTTACTTTAGTATACACCTTAGTGCAACTGGGTGTAGAAAGAAGAAATAGCATTGACTCACAGAAAGTAGATCTAAATCATTTTTTAAATATAGATGACGATCCTTTAGCTGTCGCTAACTATATTGAAAAACTGATTCAAATCTAATTTCTGTGAGTCGATGCTATTTTGTTTTTCTAAATTTAATTGAACTAGGGTGTATACTAAAACAACTGACATCGGGTGCAAATCATATTGAATTTCTTGTTGATAAATTTAAAACGCTACATAAAAATTTCATGAGATGAATAAAACTTCGAACAATCAGTTCGTCCAATTTTCAACTTTTAAAAAATTTCCTTAAGCTAAGCGTAGAAGTCGAGAAAATTTCCTTATACTACATGGATTAGAAGATTAAAGCTAAGCATAGAAGTCCGTTGGCTAAGCCCGCATCAGTGATTGCATTCACACACAAAAATACCAAGGACTAGCTTAATTTGCATTTTTTAGCTTATGATCTTTTATCACATGCAAAGATACTAAACTATCACACTAACTTACAATCAAACATATATATATATATATATAAAGACAAAATAAATGAGAAAATAGAGTATGGTTCAAGTCTTTGGTAATTGCAGCAAACTAGTTAGTTCCATTCTCCAACCTCATTCATGGTAACTGGGGTGTTAGATGTGTTTATCAACAGAGAGAGTCAAATGCCTGTGCAGATTGGCTTGCTAAAGAGGGTGCTAAGTCTGACTTTCCCAAACTTCTTATTCTCTATTCTCCGCCTGATAGGTTGAGAGAGTTACTGTCTTTTGATTATAACAGGGTTGTTTTGGCCTATGTTTTCTTTTCTTGTGGTTGTCTTGGTCGGGTTTTTGCCTTGTAATATTTACCAAAAAAAGAGTTTGGTTAGGGTTTGGGTTGATTTGGCAGTTGTTGAGGAGAAGGAGATTCAAAGGCTAGAGAGGGTGAATGGAATATGACCGAAAATCGGCTGTTTTGTACCAGAAAATAAGAGGCAGTCAGACATTTAGGGGTAAATGTCTTTGGTTGCTGATCCGGCGAAATAGTAATAAATTTGGCCGTTATTTTCCGATACGGTGGCTCTTCTCAATAGGGTTATAGCAAACGAAGAAGAAGAAGAAGAAGCGCACAGGGAAAAGAAAAGTTGGACTATGTAGTTAAATACTGTCTGTAAGGGCACAGTATTTTTTAATTTTTAATGATTTGTTTTGTCTATATCTCTAATTTATCTTTATATTTTGTATTTATCTTTAGCTAGTCAATCACAAAATATGTCTATGATCCATGGATATGATGTAATTACCTTGTATTCTGGATTATCCCGTTTGCAAAGAAGCTCCATGCCAAAAGCCTAACTCACAAAGCAAGGCACAAGTTTATTATTGTTTACAGGACATAATGAAAATAAACAAAGCAGCACTAAGTACAGGTTGATAATTGTTTGGTCTAACCGGTAACGATTCTCACCTTCTCATAAAAATTGATAGAACAATCAAGATCACCAACACAAAACATGACCTGACAAAGAAGCTCAGGTGTTGGTCCCTTTCCAAAAGTTCAACTTTGTAGTCATCAAGATCTTCGATAAATGCAATCACTGCACTGCCACCTTCAACAGGACCAGGTTCTCTGGTTACTTTGCCTCCCTCAGCCTTAATGAGCCCTACAGTCTTGGCGACCTGATAAAAAAGTGAAGCCACTGAATCCCAATTCGGGTTTGTTCTAGGACAAATGTTCAACATATGGTCTAAGATGCAAAACCTAAGTGCATAAATTACAGGACCCAATTCATGTACAATAAATAGTCTATACCTTTGAGTCCTTCCCAAGTCGAATATGGATTAGTCAAATTTTAGGGTATACTAGATATCGGGTGGTTGGTTTTGTACCAAAAAAATAAAAAGAATTACGGAAACTGAGCATTGCAAAACATCAGATTTTTCCGAGAACCAAATAGAATTTTAAAAAATTATAGCTCAGCAATTACAAAACAAAATTAAATAGAGCTAAACAAACATAAATTAATAGCGAGCAATTGATGGGTCCCTCCTAGTAGAGTGGAGCCCATATTTGAAAAGTTAAAAAAAAAAGTCAAAAATGGCTGCACCAATTTCGATGCAGCCATAAAAGAAAAAAATGTCAAATTTTTTTTTGTTTCTTCTGCATTCTATAGCCTATATAAAGGTCTTGCATATGAGAGAAGAAACATAAGAGAGCCACAAACAAAATAAGAAAAAATGAAAGGAAGCTTGTGAGGAAAATTTTTTTACTTTGATGAGAGTGAGAGAGTTTTAAGGGTTTGGGAATTTTTTCTCAAATGGTGAGTGACAAAATAGTGAGGAAATTATTTTTGGGGTGTAGGAAACACTTTGAGTGCCATTATTTTGGTGAGATCTCTTTTATTGTATACCTCTAGTGTTAGTCTAGAGAAGACTCTCTCTTGTACCTACTATTTTATAGTGGAAGAATTTTTCGGAGTTTGTCCAGTGGACGTAGCCTAAAACTAAAGGTGAACCACATTAAAATTTTGGTGTCATTTATTATTATTTCTACGGTAGGTTTTACAGCCTATCTTATTCATCCATTGGCCGGTTTGACCGCCTCCATATATTTATTTGTTTGATTATTTCTGCAGTAATTTTTATTTGTCTCAGTGAATATTATTCTGCTGCACCAACGCTGTCCAATTTTCCCAACAAGTGGTATCAGAGCCGTTGGTTCGTGTTCTGGAGGCATTATTAAATACTGTAAAGATGGAGGCTAAGACTAGCAACATGGTCAGCTTAAATGGCACAAATTACCACATATGGAGAAATAAGATGAAGGATCTCCTATTTGTGATGAAGTTGCATCTACCGGTTTTTGCTAAGACAAAACCCGATGACAAGAAGGATGAGGAATGGGAATTTGAGCATGATCAAGTGTGTGGCTTCATCCGGCAGTTTGTTGAAGACAATGTGTACAATCACATCTGTAATGAAACTCATGCACAGAAGTTGTGGAACAAGCTCGAGGAGTTGTATGCTTCAAAGACCG
>CATIWM010631994.1:0-23517 GCA_949671775.1 Mallotus repandus
TTTTATTAGATTGGATAGGCATATATGTGAAAAGAAAAAGAAGAAAAACATAGAAAATGTTAGAAAAGAAAGAAAGGGGAAGGAGAGGAAACATGATGCTAATTGTTGGAGCTGATTATTCAAGCTTTGTTTGAAGAACTAAATCACTTTTTGGGCTGTAAATTTCATCCTAAAAGCCTATGGTGATTTAATTGGTAATTAATTTTATTGTTTTGGTTGAATTAAGTTAGAGTTTAGAAGTAGCAGATTTCGGGTTCCTAAATTCTGGTTTTTCAGTTTTTGTATTTTGATCATAACTTGAGTTGTAGAGCTTCAGATTAAGTTTAGTTTGACTTTATAGAAACTTTAAGGAGTTAGCTAAAACTTTGTCTTTTATAGCTAGATCTGATTCAGACTATATGTTAGTATAATAAAAGGAAACATTTTATTGCTCAGTTTTCATTGCTGGTTTGAGTAAGCTCGATTATTTCTTAGAGTTCTTTCTCTATACACCTCCAATTGAGACAAAATCAATTTTAAATTACTTTAGACATATAGCGTAGTGATCTGGAAAGTTTCATCTTAAGATTAATTGTATATAATTTTTGAAGAATTTTTAAATTCACCCTATTAAATCTGTCATGGTTGGCAGCTTCATATGTTTAGGTAGTTTGGTGATGTTATCATGTTAGAAAGAGGTTCCATTATTATTAAGAGTTTAAAATATGTAAATTATGATCTATTTCAGCTAAACTAAGTGGAAAAGAGGCTGACAGAGAACTAACAAGTAAAGGGACAGAAGCAATAAAGGTAAGTGGATAACTTAATGTTCTATGTGATATAACACAAATAAATAAATAAATAATTATAAATTTATTTGTTAAGTTAATTGGATAAGAGAAATATGTGTATTCTAATTACTAGATGTTGAATTTTAATTATTGTGATATTTGATTATTATGTTGATGGATGATTATTGTTGAGATGAGATTGTAAATGTGAATGATGTTTGCTGAATTCAGGTACCTTGTTCATTGGACAACATCAAAATTTTTTGAGCTTTATCTAGAGTTTTGTAACTTCAAATTGGTTGTCATTGGTTTCTATGAAAAATTTGAGATGTTATTTACAAAATTTATAGAAATAGAGGAAGCTTAATTTTTCTGTCTTGACGGCAAATTTGGACCATACTTTATATTGCTTAATTTTATTGACAGCTTGACCATGGTGGAATATTTTTGATGTTTCTCTTTGGATAAATATCCAATTGATGTAAAATCAGTTGAAAATAAATCTAGACTTATAATTATATTGATCTAGAAAGTATGGCTTTAATATTCATAACGTGGAATTTTTGGTGTATTTTTGAATTTACACTCTCAATTTTGCCATGTTGAAATATAGTATATTTTGGTATATTATTATTTTCTTATATATTGTGGGGGAGATGTTAATTTACTTTATGGAGTGATATGTGATGTATTTAGTTAATGATGAGTTGAATAAAGTGTTGCGACAGTGTGGTGAATTCTTAATATATATGAAAATATAAGAAAAATGACTGGATGAATATGAGGACGCAATGCTATTTGTGAATGAGGTCGGGCTGTGTGCAATATGGAATCCCCTTTATATGTCGTAATACGGCTTAAAAAAAATAGTTGGCAAAAGATTATGGCAAGGCTGTGTGTGTATGGGGATCCATGAATTAAAAAAAAAAACAAATTACAAGTAATTCATAAGTACATTGTTGTTCAAAAGAAAACACTATGATTATGACAATGCTGTATGGGTTATGGAATCCCCTTGAAATGCCGTAACAAGGCTAAAGAAAAATTTTATACAAGATTATGGTGGGCTGTGTGCGTATGGGGATCCATGAATTATTGAAAGAAAGTTGTGGATATATATATAATTCACAAGTACATTGTTGTCCAAAAGAAAACACTATGATTATGACAATGTTGTGTGGGTTATAGAATCCCCTTGAAATGCAGTAACAAGGCTAAAGAAAAATTTTATACAAGATTATGGTGGGCTGTGTGCGTATGGGGATCCATGAATTATTGAAAGAAAGTTGTGGATATATATATATAATTCACAAGTACATTGTTGTCCAAAAGAAAACACTATGATTATGACAATGTTGTGTGGGTTATGGAATCCCCTTGAAATGTCGTAACAAGGCTAAAGAAAATTTTTATACAAGATTATAGTGAACTGTGTGCGTATGGGGATCCATGAATTATTGAAATAAAGTTGTGGATATATATATAATTCACAAATACATTGTTGTCCAAAAGAAAACACTTTGATTATGGCAATGTTGTGTGTATTATGGAATTCATTTGATATGTCATATAAAGGCTAAAGAAATATGTAGTACAAAATTACTATACTACTATTACTATGTATATACTATAAATTATAGTTAAACATTGAATGGATTGATAATTGATAATACTACATGCTTGATTGTGCTATTTTTCATAGAATATTATGTTATTCATTTGATGAGTTGCAGGCTCACTCCTCTGCAATATTTTTTTTCAGGATTAGAAGAACTATAATATGTCTTGAAGAAACATTTGCATTAATTATATTAGCATTGTGTCAGGTGGGTCAGCAGGGGGATCGTCTTAAGGTTTTTGAGCATGACGTACTTAATAAATTTTATTATGTTGTAATAAGGGCAGTGTATTGTATATGTCTAACATAAAAAAAAAAATGTGAGTTGCTTGATGTTGTAAGCTCTTTTTGTGTGTAATATATATTACTTATATGTATAAGGGTGATGTATATAGTGATATGAGATCTAAAGTTAGTTTTTAATAGATATGTTATGTATTAGTCATATGCATACAATGTATGCTTAGCATCTTTAACAGGTGTCACATATACAAAAAAAATTAAATTCATATCTAAATTATGAAAAGAATAAAAGTTTAATTAATTTGTAACACCAGCATAAAAATCATGCAGATCGTCTAAATATCTTTAAACATACCTTCATACTTGAAAAAAACCAGTTAAGATTCTTGCATATATTTTTTGTATTGCACTTTATAGTAGACTTTGTGATGCATCATATCATTTACACTTGACTAATAAAGAGGAGATAAATATTTTTATTTTACAAAATTTATTATCAGTGTATTATATTCAATATATGATTTTTTTTAATAGGAGGTCATATGACTAAAATTTTGATGGACTTCATAATAGGGGGCAGTCCTCCCCTCTAAATTGATGAGGGTAGGAATCAAACTCTACACCTTAGGATGTTCTGGGAAAGAAGTTACCACTTGACTATTCATTCACCGACAATATATGATGTTTTTAATTTTATAGCATAAAGTTCAAATTCTTCTACCATTAACTTGTAAAATTATCTTCACCTAAATCAACATGAAATTAATAAAAAAAATTATTTCAAGAATCAAATATAACTCTATAAAAATTTACAATAAGTAAATATAATATCATGATTGTAAAGTTAAAAATTATGTTATTAAAATATAATTATGTAATTAATTATTTCTTCCTTCCCTTTCACTTTCCAATTCTTAAAAAAAAAAAAAGCTTTTAAGCATCTTTAACACTTGGAAATAATTAATTAATCACTTTGGGGGCCAATAAATTTTAACCATTTTTATTATATATAATTCAGTTTGATTCATTTAAAAAAAAATTCTATCATCGTTTATGAACCGAATTGAACATGTTATATATAGAGAGGCTTACAAGTATGGATAAGATATAGTGACATTTTTAGCAGAACTTGTCATATAATACGTGCTAATTAAATACTGAGTGCTAAATCTGAATCAACAACAACAAAAGTTGGTACCTTAGAGATCATATAATTGGAACATGAGGGCTGCTCAAAGAGTTGGGATATGATATCGCTTAAATTAGATTTTATATTTAAAATTTAATATATATAAAAATATTAAATATTTATAGAGTGATTTTTATTGTTCTTCGAAATTCTATGAGATTGAATTCAAATTAATTGGTCCTAACGAATACTAGGTACTGAGTCGGATGAAAAAAGCAAAATCATATAATTGGTATTAGATTGACTCAAAGAAGCACTTCTCAGACATAAAAGTTTGGCACATCCTATATCCACACCTAACCCACGACCTTAATAATAATGTATTAATATAATATATATATATATGTCCAACCCAAAGCACCACCATTTTCACTCGTTAATGCTTCTCCCACACTCCCATTTCCCGTTGAAAAAGCATCTCTTTTCTTCTTCGTTCTACAAGGGACTGGAAATTTCTTATTCTGCATTGCATGGAATGATGTAGAAAACTTTTGTTTAGGATGGAATAATGCGAATAGTACGATTCATGAAATAGAGATAAGATTACACTAAAGAGTAATGTTACTGTCATGCTCATGTTCACGAACTGATATTGACCTAATTCGTCTGTCTCTACATCAATATGTAGATATGGACCATTTGTGTAATTGCTAGCCATTGAACAACCACCAAATCTCTTGTTTTGCACATGTTCATAGACATACATTTTCACCACTTGCCATGTCCCATTATCCATATTTAGGGCATTATTATTATTATTATTATTATTATTATTATTATTTTTTACATAATGAAACTGCACAAGCCTTTTCTTTTTATTTCTTAAGAATATATGCTTAATTCTCTCCGAAATTAAATTAAATTTTAATTTTTTTATATAGTTACTATAAATATTCAATGGTCACAAAAATTTCAATCAGTTCAAATCAAGTCGGATGTACTCATAAGGAGCGCCAAACTTTTTTAAGATTTATTTTTTCAATAATATAATACTCGAATTCAAAAATTTACTTAAAAAAATTAAATTTCTTTTCACTTCCTCAAATAATACATGTTAACGTTAATTTATTGTTTTCGAAACAAATTATGAATATAAGTAAATGATTAGTGTTTGATGATAATCAGTATTTTTCTTGTTGGTTATTGAGGATCTTAGTGTTAGTGGGTTTGAATTTTGAGCTTCTCATCGTCATTCCTAGGATAATTCTATTGGATGCCTAAACAAGAAATGAACTATTAATTGAAATAATATGTCAAATTATGCCAATTTGAAAATTGGACTTAAAGGGTCTAATTTCAAAAAAGCTAGCCACACTTTTTCAGTGCAACGAATTAATTGTGTGATCATGCCATTAATTAACAGTTTAATTGATACAGTAATTAGAATTAGAATTATAGAGGAACATTCAAGTTCAACAACCAGTATGCATGACTGTGCACAAATTAGGCATCAGAAACCCCAACTAGTGAAAATAGAATTTTAAAGAGATTAGTTGAAGCAATTAAAAAGAAAAAGAATAACAATGGAAGACAGCCATAAGGAAGCTGGGATCACTATCACAGAGAAGGAAAAAAAATAAAAATATCTTCATCACAATCTGTATAAAATTAATACTATGGGAAAAAAATGTTCACCACTTTTATATGATTTGAAGCAGTTGACCAGCCAATTAAACCTCACTTTTAATTAATTTGTTGTTTATTTTTTTTAAAATTATTTGTATCAAGAGTTCACTTAACTCTAATTAATTTGGTTCAATCTGAATAATATTATAAAAATAATTAAAAATTTTCAACAATTAATTTAGTATGCTGCAGATATTATAGCTTGAATCCAAGACCAAGACGCCTTTAAAACGACAATGGCCTCTGCTGAATTTTTTTTCTTCAAAATTAAGAATGTCAGAAAAGCATGAGCCACACAAAATTATTATAAGGTAGGATTTGGAATAAATTTCATTTTGATGTTTCTTATCTTCGCTAAAGGAAATTCACCAATTAATTAAGAATATTGACACATTTATAGCTTGATTCCTACTCGGGAAAAAAAAATTCTTCCCATGTTCTAAGAACAACTGCAATATTTTGAGTGTTGGAATAATATACACATATATGTAGAACTTTTTCTTATTATATTCCAGTTAGAACATGTCTGAATGCTTAGGAAAACATTGTTCTTCGAAATCGATAACCCAGAAGAACTGATGCCATGAAAGCTATCAGAATCATTGTGTCTACATATGGTACTCATATCTGTTGCAATGAAATGAGTGGAGTTATTCCAAATGAGGCATATACTCTGCTTAGCATTTGAGGCTTACTTTTAAAATTTTTGGTACATTAATTGGAAAGTGTACCACTCAGTTTGTTGTGGTATGTTTTTAGAAGCAATTGTATGGCAGAAATATTGATTAATTATGTTTCTTTTTTTTTAATCACTCAGTATTTAAATTTTATCAAATTATTTCAATTCGACCGAAATAAAACTATATAAAGACGGTAAAAATTTTCTAACAACTAATTTAATATGATTGCATACATCATAATTCGAATTTAAAATATCGTTCAAGCGAAAACAACTCATGTCAGTTTGATCTCTTATTTAATTTTAATAACAAGGAATTAAGGAAAGTAAAATTTATTAATAACAGTTTGGTTCATTGATGCTAAAAAATTATTTTTAAGTGATTAGAATCTTAACTGAAGTTTACATATGTATTAAAAAAATAAAATGTCCAATTAATTGGCATCAAAACCTACTTCATTATAATGATAGTTTTAAGTGTAAAAAAATTAGCAGCAACTAATATGTTTCCTAACAAATTTTTGTGACAAGTGTAAATCATTTCCATTACTGTAGTAATCATTTACAGGCAAAACGCAGAAGCTTGAGATCCCAAATAGTAGGAGTGATATATAGCAATTTTTGAAATGATTAATTAAGGCAAGCATGCACACAAGTTTTGTTTTTATGTGATATCTGTACAGACAGTGAGGAAGAATGATTGACAAGGTATTGCTTTAATAATATGCATTAGTGCAAGCAAATTAACATTTTTTACAAGATTAATAAGGTTAATGCACATACAATGTTTGAAGAGTCAAGACAAAAGTGAAAAGCCAAAACATATCGCATAAGAAAAAATTGAATTGCATGTCGAGTGGAAAGTGGAATTGCTGTGGCATCATCCACTTACAAATCTTATTATTCAAATCCAACACTACAGCTACAGCTACAGGCACAGCAAGAAAATTCCTTTTGTGCTGTTCCTCAAAACAAATAAACGGTTTTTATATCAAAAATTGGCATCAAGTGGAACATAAACACAAAGATAGGCATAATACCTATTAGCAAATATATATAGCTGTTGACATCCACAAGTTTTAAAGTAGTACACATAATAAAGACGTAGACAGCACTTTCACTAGTAACTCTTCCTTCATTTTTCTACTTAATTAATTATTCTCTTTAAAAATCAACGTCCCTAGCTTGCCAGTATTTATATCCCCTGAACAATGCTAGGTATCCTCAGGGCATATACATATCGCTTGTTTAGAGACTCTTTATATTTTTCCCCTTGTGTACCATTTTTTTCTCCATCTCTAGACAATCTTCCAGGAGAAAAAGAAAATGGGAGATAGGCTGCGCTTGGCAGTTGGAGTCATGGGTACTTTTGTTTTTCTTTTGTTTCATGCTTTAGCTATAAGAATATGGCCATTGTATAAACTCTGCTTAATTGGCCTTTTTTCTTTTGCAGGCAATGCAGCCTCTTTGTTACTTTATGCTGCTCCCATGTACTTTTCAATAATCCATTAGTACATTTAATAGACTACTATATGCATAGATTAATCCAAGTGGTTCAATTTTCTATGTTCTGAAACGTTTTGCATATAATAATACATGGAACTAAAGTGTTTTTTTTATATTCATATAGATTAACATTTGCAAGGGTAATACGGAAGAGAAGCACTGAGGAGTTTTCATGTATTCCGTACATTGTTACACTTGCGAACTGTCTCATTTACACTTGGTATGGCTTGCCTGTTGTAAGCTGCAGATGGGAAAATTTCCCTTTGGTCACCATCAATGGTCTAGGCATTTTCTTCGAAATGTCTTTTATTATCATATATTTTCGGTTCGCTGAAACCAGGGGAAAGGCAAGCGAGCTTGATACCTATATATATATATTTCAATTAATTTTTTAACTTTCACCACCATGATCAATTTATTGTACGTACTTCAACACATGCTTCTTAACTATACTTACAATTGATCATCATGATTGAACATTATTAACAGATAAAAGTTGCTATTACGATGATTCCTATCATCCTATATTTCGCGGCCACTGCAGCTACCTCAGCTTTTGCATTCCATGATCACCATCATCGCAAGCTCTTCACCGGTAGTATTGGGTTACTTGCCTCTGTGGGAATGTATGGTGCTCCATTGGTGGTTATGGTTAGTCATTTTTATTTTATTTTCATTTCTTGCCTTTTTTAAAAAAAAAAAATTATTTTATCACATTATAAATCATTATTTCTTACACATCACAGGCTGCTTAAAAAAAAAATTTGGACCATATTGCCTCCATGAGTAGGGGACAATATGATTTTTGGATATTGAATAGCGATTTTTTTTGGAATTTCGAGGCCCGTTTTACGAGTTAGGAAATGTGTTTATATATATATATATATATATAGACAATGGACCTGCAACAACCTGATGTTTTTTGATAAAAATATGAAACATATTTACTATGTATGTTTGCTAGCCAAAGTTGACAATTGAAGAGACTAAACATATATAATAAGTAAAAGCGTATGAAAATGATATAAGCACGCATCATAAGTAAATGCATGTCCATTCACCATCCAAATTCAATTATGTATAATGCACCCTTTAATTAGCTATATCACTACAGTATGACCCAATTCATTGTGTTTGCAGAAGCAAGTAATCACAACAAAAAGTGTGGAATTCATGCCCTTTTACTTGTCATTTTTCTCATTCCTCGCAAGTTCTCTTTGGCTGGCCTATGGACTACTGAGCCATGATCTGTTTATTGCGGTTTGTATATACATATATAATGCAAATTGCACTGTTATTGGATTTTAATTATTTTGTTAACTAAAATATTCATTTATTTATATAAATATATATATTTTTTGCAGTCCCCTAATTTCCTAGGTACCCCATTTGGTATCATCCAACTTGTGCTGTACTTCATTTATAGAAAAGAAGGTGTTATGGAAGAACCAAAGAAATGGGATTTAGAAAAAAATAATGAAGAAAAATCCAAGCAGTTGCAGCTAGCAGTTGATGACAATAGTACCAATGGCAAGATTTGAACAACTCCCAGCTGCAGCCAACAAGGGTATAGTAAATTAACCACGTTCCTTCTCTGTATACGTAATTATGTATGAAATTACGTATGTATTTTTATTATATGCTTATCAGGAATTTAACCTGTGTTTAGAAAAGAGTGCTAACATATATGTAAATTTGCTTCTTTGTAACAGAGCTGTAAACTATTGTTCATTGTCCAGGGGAGGGAGGCAGTAATAGTAGCTGCGAAGTATGAAACGGATATGTTTGTAGTGCAACGATTTTAAATGTTATTCGAAGCAAGTTATCAAGTGATGTAGTCCAATTAATAAAGCATCAGCATAAGTAAAAAAGTTAAAAAAAAAAAAAACCTTTTTCTTAAAATAATCATTTTGATGTCATCAGCATTGAGATTAAGATATTACGTGCAAATGTTTGAATAATTAAAGAGTAAAAATTTCCTTTTGTGACATTAAAAGAAGAGCAATGATACTCACACCGGACTATTTACCTATTTATGATAAAAAAAATTCTAATTTAGAGTACTTTTTAAAAATTTTTTATTTTTTATGTTATTTTTTAAAATATTTTCTTAATTTATGGTACTTTTAACTGAGGTGAAGTGGAGATAATTTATTTACAGGCAGGCAAAATGAATATATTGCTAGTAGCACTGGCGAAATGAATATATTATCAGTAGCACTGACGAAATGAACATATTATCAGTATTGTTTGCGAAATGACTTTGCAAAATTTTTTTTTTTTTTTGCTGTTGCCCATTTCGCCAGTTGGACTTGTGAAATAGATAAATTAATTAAAAAAAATTTCATTTTCTGCACATTTGCCCAAATCATTCATTTTGCATGAAAGCCATTTATTATTATTATTATCATGTCCATCACTTAATTGTGTCCATTATAATTAATATTATTAAAAATATTATTATTATTATTATTATTATTATATTTGTAAGGACATAAAAATTGAGATGGCCAATAATAATAATAATTCTTATTATTAAAATATTAAAATAAAAAATAAAAAACTAAAAACTAATAATAATTTTGGCCATGCAAAATTTGTTTTGATTTAGCTATGCAAAATTGTTAATTGTTAATTTATTATTATTATTATTATTATTAATTTAATAATAATAATAATAATGTTATAATCATTATAATATTAAAATAAATATTAAAAATTAAAAACTAATCACAATTTTAGCTATGCAAAATTGTTTTGGTTGGCCATGCAAAATTATTTTGGTTGGCCATGCAAAATTGTTAATTTTTATTTTTTATTTTAATATTATGATGATTATAACATTATTATTATTATTTAATTTAATATATTATTATTATTATTATTATTATTTAATGATTATTATAATTTAATATATTATTATTATTATTATGATTATTATTATAATTGAATATATTATTATTATTATTACGATTATTATTATTATAATGATTAGTATAATTTAATATATTATTATTATTATGATTATTATAATTTAACACTATTATGATTATTATAATTTAATAAATTATTATTATTATGGCCAACATTTTTTCTCGTTTAATGCATTTTGCATGCCCAACTTTTTCTAGTTTAATGCATTTCGCCGGTTTTATTGACGAAATGTTAGTTACAATTTTTTTTATTGCATTTTGCCAGTAAACTGGCGAAATGATAGTCTAAATTTTTTTTTTTACATTTCGTCACTCTTACTGACGAAATGCTAGATTGAATTTTTGTCCTTAAGCAATTTTGCCATTCATATAGGCCAAATGAATAATTTTTTACAAAAAAAAAATAAAAATACCATAAAAAGGAAAAATTTTTAAAAAGTACCGCAAATTAAAAATTTTAAAAAAAAATTTACCAGGTAAATAGCCCCATAGCAGTCTCTTACATAGCATGCCGCATGAGACAAATGATTTTTTTTATTTTTTGGATGAAACTGTCCCATGCATTCAGGGCAGTTTCATTTGAGACGGATATTTTTAGGAAATCTATGTTTACCATACCTCTTAAAAAAAAACCGATTTATGAATTTAATTCTTGACAAAAAAAGAGAGAGAGAGAGAGAGAGAGAGTGAGTGAAACTCTATTTTATAAATTCAAAAAAAAAAGGCATATCATACCCATTTATTTGAGGATTATGTTTGCAGGTATATGTTCTGAGGAATTCATTCTGCCTTTGAAAAGTATATATCTGTAGCCACCAAATAAATGCAAGAATTTGGAAGAATATATAGTTCAGACATACAGAACATCAGTTTTTAGAACTTGTAATGTGAGCCCAACCATTTAGAGAACAAAATGAATTTGTTCTGACTTGATTTTAACTAAAACTCAGCCCTTGAAAAAGATTCTGAAAACTGACCACTTGAATGAATGGAACATCTTATGCATGAAGAGTTATGCTGAAGTAAATGTTACCAAAGAAAAAAAAAGTTACGCTGAAGTAAATGTTACCAAAGAAAAAAAAAGTTACGCTGAAGTAAACCTAAAATACTAATGAAGACAAAATTTATAGCACTAAAGCCGTCATAGGAAAAAGATACATTACAGAGGAATTATGATAGAAGATGCATGGAGGACCATAAGACTTTAACCATATGATTATTAATAGAGGAATAGGTCAATAATTGCAGATTGCATTAAAATAACCATTTTCTGTTATTGAAGAATCACAGTTGAATTGAGCAGTAGAGATTAAATTTGCACTTAGATGCTCTAAATTGGCATAGATTACGTTACATTGCGGGTGTGTTCTGTCTTCTACGGAGAACACATGAAGTCTATTATTCAGTTCTATCCAACTACACCCTGGATCCTTCTTCACCTCTAAGCTCCGTAAACTGCTTCTCACATTCAGCTTCTTCCCCCACTTCCCCAAAGCTGCATATATGTTGGACAAAATGACATAAGCTTGTGTAGGCTTGGGATGCATGTGGAACATCTGCTCCGCCACCATTTCGCCTACTTCCATGTCCATCCAGAACCAACAAGCGCTGAGCAATGTTGCCCAGATGACACCATCTGCTTCGATTGGCATCGCTTTGATAAACTCTTCAGCCTCCAGTAGGCGTCCTGACCGGCCAAGAAGATCTACCACACAAGCATAGTGTTCCAGAGTTGGAGTGACTCCATAGAGTTTTTGCATGGAGAGAAAAAATCTCATCCCTTCATTGACCAGACCAGCACGACCACAAGCAGTCAGAATCCCAACAAAAGTAGCTTCATTAGGGACTAGTTTTTGACCTAGCATATTCTCAAAGAGTGAAATTGCCTCAGAGCCAAGCCCATGATGTGCATGTCCATTTATGAGAGCTGTCCAGGCTGCCACATTGGGTACAGCGATGCTTGAGAAGCATTTTTGAGCATCAAATATGCTCCCACATTTGGAATACATATCTACAAGTGAAGTTCCAACATAAACATTTGACACAAATGGTGTTTGAATCAAGTTGGCATGAAGCATTTTCCCATGTTGAAGTGATCCAATGCACGAACAGGCACGAAATAGAACAGAGAATGTGGATCTAGTACAGTCTACGGACAATCTGCGCATAGCTACATAAAGTTTTAAAGCCTCTTCATGCTGCTCATTTTGCACATAGCCTGACAGCATTGAGTTCCAGGTTACAGGATTTCTCTCACGTTTTGTTTTTTCAAAAAGCATCAATGCCTTGTCAATCTCACCATTCCCCGAGTACACGGAAATCATAGTATTTGAAGAAATAATAGTTTTTTGAGGCATTTGCTCAAACAATCTCTTCGAATCCTCAACTCGGCCACTCATTGCATAGCCTTTGACCATCAAATTACACAAAGCAGAATTTTTCTCAGTTGCTCTATTAAAAATTAGTTCTGCATCTTCAATCCTACCACTTAACAAATATCTCTCAATAAGAGAATTTGAAGCACCTGAACATGGATTAATTATTCCATCGTAAACTCTCTTAGCATTATCGATGGCTTCACAGTCACAATAAAACTGAACCAAAGCACCACTAATTGGCCCATCAAATTCAAATCCAAATTTTATCAAAATTCCATGAACAGCCATCCCTACACTTAAGGCACCAAGCTTACCACAAACCCTTATAACAGAATCCAAAGTAAATTCATTAGGCACCACCTCACCACTCTCTCTCATCCATTTAAACAACTCTAGAGCCTTTTCGTAATAAACTTCACTCTTCGCATACCCCGAAATCAACTTACTCCACGAAACAACATCCCTTTTAGGCATTTTTACGAACATATCATAAGCGTCGGTTAACAGTCCACACTGCACATAATCCACCACCATTAAACTCCACAACAGCTCATTCCTATCATGTAACTCATCAAAAACCCGCTTCACATGGTCGATTCGTAAACAATTTGCATAAAAGTGCAATAACGCACTCCCTACAAGCTCAAAACTCACGCAACCATATTTTAGTATAAGGCAATGAATCTGCCTCCCATTACAAAACGACTGTGCATGAGCACAGACGCTCAATGCAGTACAGAAAGTAGTTTCATTGAGTTGGGTGTCAGTGCGATGCATCAAAGAAAGGAGAGAAAAAGACTCATTGAATTTGCCCCATTTTGAGTAACCGGAAATCATTGTGTTCCAGGAAACAGATGTTCGTTGTGGCATTTGATCAAATAGGTATCGAGCAAAGTTTAGTTGGCCTTTTTTGGCATATTGGTTTATAACAATGTTCGTAGAGACTATACGAGGGCCGTCGCTTCTTGAAGCTTGAATATGGGTTGAATAGCGTTTTAAGAACTTCCATCGATTGTGCTTCCATTTGCCAGGTAAAGACAGGATTGAAGCACGACGACCATGCATAACAGGACGAATTCTAGAGACTTTTTCCTTTCTTTTCTTCTGAACAGTGAAAATTACAAATAACTCCAAAGTAAGCTCCTAAAGCTAGGTCCTCTTTAGTCTCTATGTGTTTCCTAGAAAATTTTTTTTATCATCATTCCTAATTAATTAAAAAAGATATAGTTAAACCGGTGAAAAAGTAATTAAATTCATATCTTCAACGATTTAAAAGTAAAGTAATATGATTTTTAAATTTATTAAAAAAAATTTAAATATTAATAAATTAATATTTTTTAAATAATTGAATAATTCTGATTTTTAAATTAAATCATAATATTATTATACTATATGTTTACATTAAAAAAAAATTATTCTATACTTAATTTTATGGCCACATTTCTGTGATATTACTCAAAATTTGAGTTTGAAATTTTCAACTCCTGTTTATAATTTATAAAAAAATGAAAGTTATTTTTAAAAAATAATATATATATATTAAAAATAATAGTTACAGATCGTAAAATTATAATCATAATTTTTTAATTTAAGAATAACATTCTATAAAAATTTTACATTGTGTTATCCTTTGAACGAGAAGGAACTCAATTTTTCTTTTCTTTCTTGGATTTATTTTTCAATGATAAATAAATAGATAAGCTCTTGTCCTTGAAAAAAAAATATAAATTAGTTTTGGTTTGCGCTTCAAATATCCAGGTGTTGTTTAATCCGCATTTAGAAGAGAACTCCATGCGGAAGGACACGTTGCCTTTCTTCCCAAACACTCTCTCCTTCTGTCACATTGTTCCCACATCCATGCTTGCATCCCCAACCAGAAAATATCAATAAGAAAACCATTACAATATTACAACTTTTTTTTTGTATAGTATACTTATAAGAGAGTTCCATTAATCTTTGATCTTATACATACATATATTGTACTGAAACTACGTACTTTCTCAAATGGTGAAGCTAGCGTCAGCCAGAGAGAGTAGAATGTACGGACCAAGACTTGGTAGACACAGAGCAGAGTACGTAAACGCGGCTCTTTTTGTGTTTGCTACCATTATACTTATTGGTGGGTTTGCAGCTTTATTCTCAATGGAGCCAAGGTCAGGTTTGGCTCTACTGTTCTTAGCTTTAGGGCTTATTATGGTGGTCAATCTTCATGATCTAGTCGCACATCTTGCCGGGATAGATTACCGGTTACCTTTGTTGGGATTTGATACGCAGCTCGCACTTGTGGAGTTTGCTGTTCCCATTGTTCAGGCTTTGGGGGCTTTGCTTATGTTCTTGGGAGTCTTTTTTCTTTTTTTTCAGGTATATATTTATATAAATTGCTCGACGCCCTGTTTCCTGTTTTTTAATTGGTTTTGTTTCCTTATTGAATTACTCTCTTCCAAAGCTCAAGTGAAGTGGTAACTCATCTCCCCTTCTCTCTGAGGGTCGTTCTGTTGTGCAGTTCGTTAATGTTTAAGTTATATGATCTTAAAATAAAGTCTCACTTAAGACTACAAGTAGTTATAGATTGTCCAAAAATTCAATAAACTGTACCTTAATTATTTATGGGTGAGTTGCCTACATTAGCGTGTATAATGTGCGGTTTGTGTAATTGTGTAAAGTATTAGTTGTACTACATAATTGCCAGTGCTGTGACTATTTTACCGAACTACAGGAAGAGAAAAGATCCGGTTACTACAAATTCGAAAAGCACGCCCTTAACATGCTAATTGCTGGACCAGTTCTTTGGATTCTTGGGTCAGTCCACAACTCTTGCCAAATTTACGAGAGAGCTGATGGGCATATTCAAATGTTGCAAGAGAGTGTGCACATCCCATTTTTGATGGGAAGTTTATTGTTCTTGGTTGGTGCAATTCTCAATATCAAAGAGCAAGATGGGCTTGACCACCATGGGATAGAACTTCTGGTAAGCTGCACTCACGTCTTTAATTGATCATATTGCTGAATTTCTCTATATTAGCATGCATAATTGTGCTTTGTTGTGTGTTGAATTTTGATCAGTGAGACTGCATCATCGAATGATTGCTTAACTCCTTAGTTTAATTGGATAAGCAAAATTCATACCATGTATACGGAAGTTCTCTTGTAATTGTAAATGCAGGGTAGAACCTTCGTGTGGATGGGAATCTTTGGAAGTTTATTGCTCTTTACTGGGGGATTAGCAAATGTAGTAAAAGTGTTCAAGATGCAACAAATTGGTGGACCACGCCTGGAGAAACTGCGAGGAGGGGTTCAGGAACGTTTGATGCAGCAAAGAGACGGCCATCTGCCGCTTATTGCAGAAGAGCAAAGGAGAAGGAAAATGATAATCGATGAAGCAGAAGCAGAAGCAGCTGCCCGCGTGCCTGTACTTGCACCTGTTTCTGTCCCAGCTCCTTACAAAGATGTGCTCCTCGGTCAGATTTGATAGTTTCAGTCACATTTAGGAGCAATCGTAACTTATTTTCTGGTTCATTACCTTCTTTGTCACTTTTTGTAGCCATCTCCGATTTTGTTTGTGTGTTGTTTTCATATTGTTATCCTCTCTTCCCTGCCACTTGCTGATTCGCCTGCATTTTGCACGCAGTGAAAACAATGCAGCTGATACATTGTTGATAGAGGTCGTGAATTTTTCTTTTTTATTTTTGAAAACGTGTATTTTTCATTTAAGTTTCAGACTGGGTGTGCAATGTTATTATTACTATTATCTTTTTTTTTTTGGAATTTACCAATATTTATGAAATACTAGCTAGTTATAATACGATGGATTTAGCATAAATCCTATCCCAGGATCTCCGATAAGTTCTTTATTAGCAAAATTTTCTATTTTGAAGAGAAATAAAAGAAAATGGTCTTCAATACATTCTCTATATTTTTATTTTAGAGTAGAGAGTTGGTTTGGCTTTCTACATGTAGAGAGTCAAACTTCACTCTCTACTCTAAAATATTTGAATTTTTTATGTAAAATATTAATTGATATTTATCTATTTATTAAAAAAAAAATTCATCACAATGGTGGAAAATAATTAAATAAATAGAAAAAAAATTTGTAAAAATAAATGAGGAAAAAAATTAAACTTTAATGTTTATTGGATAAAGCAAAATTAAGATAAAAAATATAGAGAGTCTATTGAAATTGTACAAATTTTTTTACTCTATATATTTAAAATTTTTTTGAGATGCTCTCTATTGTGTCAAATTTACTCTTTAAAATAAAGAGCATTATTGGAGATGTTTCTAGAGGATATTTAAAAAAGAAATGTGAAATGTGATAAAAAGGATGATTTTTTTCTTCTTTTCTATTAATTAATACCGTGATTATTTTATAACAAAATTTTAATACATTAATAACAATATTTTGTATGTGATTATTGTTAATATAATTATTTAAATATTTTTAAAAATATTATAAATTAATTGTAAATATTATTTTTTATTCTTAATAAAATAAAAATATATTTTATTTAATAAATAATTTTTTATTAACACTTTATGTTATTTTAACATTATATTATTTATTCTTACTAATATTATTAAATAAGGTATTACAATACAAGTAAAATTAAATCACATACATTTAAAAATTACAAAAAATATTACAGTTTTTTAAGTAAAAATTATCTAATCGGCATGATGTTTTATTGTACTTTTTCATCATCAAAACATGAATGAATATTCAACAATACACTTAAAGCAGAAATATATAATCCACAATGCTCATTTTCCTAAAAGAATATGGTTACTCATAGAAGTGGGTATGATATTAACAGTAATGTTATGCTGTTGCGGCGTCGTGAAATTCTTTTAATATCCTCCTTTTTCAATTGAATAGTACTCCTGTAATGGAAATAATTCACGTATTATTATTCTAATATTAATAAAAGAGAAATACTATTTCATATGCATTAACTTTTTCAATTATTCATCAACTGGAGATAAAAGCACTAATGTATCCAAATTTAAAATATCAACAATTCCTGCTGACATTTGAAGATTGAAAAGCTAAATCAATAATATCAAATAATTTAAAATTCATACATTATTAAATTTTAATTTTTATTATTTTAATTAAATATTAAATTTTTATTGATTTAAGTTTGCAATTCATCCACCTAAGCCTTTCTTCTATATAAAGGCTAATGAAAACTCTTATCTCATGACAAGCTCTGCTACTCTTATCTTTTAATAAGCTTGTGTGTTTTTCTTTCTGTTTTCTTCATTCAACATGAAAGATCAGTTCACAAATATGTCTTTGTTAGAGGGAGAGGATGAGGGTGTTGTGGTGGAGGAGGAGGAGGCGAGCACACCATTACCAACGACATTTAGCTAGACATTGGTTGGTCGGTTCTTAACTGATCGAAACATAGACTTCCGTTCAATGAAAAATCTGATGGCGTCTCTTTGGAGACCTATTAAAGGAGTTGTTATTAAGGACTTGGGTAATGTATTGTATTTTTTCCAATTCTTTTGTGAACTGGATATGCAGCTTGTTATGGATACAAGACTGTGGACTTTTGATAGACATTTATTACTTAAAAAATAGGAGATGAATGAACAGCCAACAAAGGTTATTCTTGATCGAGTGAATATGTGGGTTCAAGTCTTCGATCTTCCAGTTGGTTTCATGTCAGAACGCATTGCTCGGACGATTCGAATTATGCGGGAACCTATGTGGAATCCGATCCAAAGAACTTTGATAGAGTATGGCGTAACTATATGAGGCTGTGTGCGTCTATACCAGTTGATTGCCCACTAAAATGTCGCATGAAATTGAAAAAGGCGGGTGAGAATTGGATTTGGGTATCGTTCAAGTATCTCGGTATTTTGTTTCTACTGTGGTTTTTTAGGGCACACCGACAAGTTTTGTGCAAGTTGTATGATCTTTCTTAATGTCCATCGGAGATGCCATTTAGTGACTGGTTAAGGGTCCAAAGGAGTAGAGGAAAAAGATCTCTACGTGAAAAAAGGCTTAGGCATTCAGTGCCAACGATGGAGAACGATGGAACAAGCGGTGGTAGTGAAAGCATGGTGGTGGACGGAGTAGGCGGAGCCGAACAAAGTCCAAACATGGTAGGAAATAATTTTGTGAATCATGGCTGTGATCACAGAGATGCTCCACAATCACTGCATCTTACCAATAATGGCCTGCAAAAACAGGCTAAATTGAAGGGAGTACATTGAGAGCCCAAGTACTGATGAGGGAAATGTTTTAAAAAATGAGTTAATGGCGAGTTCTGGACTCCAGACCCGCCAAGCCCAATGAGCTTTTTAAGTTGGAACGTGTGTGGGCTTAGGAACCCACATATTGTTCGGGTTCTAATGGACTTAGTCCATTCAGAGCAGCCCAAGTTGATATTTCTAATGGAGACAATGATTGAAAGTAAACGTATTGAGCCCATTCATGAAGCTTTAGGTTTTGAGGGCTTATTTAGTATAGACAGTGTTCGAAATAGCGGTGGATCGTGACAAAGTTCAAATCCTGGGTTATAGTTCCAATTATATTGATGCTCTGTATGATAGTGGTGGGCTTGCTTCTTGGAGAGCCACGGGTTATTATGGGTTCCCAGAGAGGAATATGAGAAAGGAATCCTAGGATCTTTAACGACACCTTCAAGGTTTGTTTGATTTGGATTAAGTCATCTTGGTAGATTTTAATGATGTCTTATCCCCCAGTGACAAGAGAGGTAGAGCAGTTTATCCAAGATGGTTAATGGATGGCTTTAGAGGAGCTCTCACTGTTTGCGATTTGCATGAAGTGAATTTCATTGGGCATCGATTTAATTGGCGGAGGGGTTTGGCTAATCGCAGAAGGGTAGAAGAGAAGTTAGATTGGGGATTTGTAAACACATCATGGTGTAATAAGTTTCCAAAGGCTCGTTGTTTTAATATTTTGGCTGCATCGTCAGACCATTCCCTAATTTTTCCCCAATTTTTTCGGTTTGAAAATGCATGGTTAAGAGAGCAAGGGGTTGGGGAGGTTGTTAAGCAGAGCTGGCTTGGGTCTATAGGGAACAACATTCAATTTTGTATGGAGAAATGTAGTAAAGGCTTGTTGAATTAGGGTTCTCAGCTTACAAAGTCCTTTAAGGATAGAATTACTCAATGTAAAAAAGATATGCAGGACTTGTTGATGTATGATGATCCAATCAGTATAAATCATCTTTCATAAGTTAGAATGAATTACTTGGCAATTCTCCAACAGCAGAAGGATTTTTGGCGTCAAAGGGAGAAGCAATTTTGGCTTTAAAATGTCGATTCTAATTCTCATTTCTTTCACACTTATGCTATTGCTAGGCGTAAGAGGAATATGTTTTCTCAGATAAAAGATATCTCTGGTGTTTGGCGAAGCTAGAAAGATGGTTTGGATAATGTAATTGTTGATTATTTTATGAATCTTTTCTCTTCTTCTAGATAAGACAATCAGGAGGTTATGAATGATTTTTCTCATTGTATTTCTTCTTATTACTGTGATATTCTTTTAGCTAAATTTTCAACGGATGAGGTGAAGGATGTTATTTTTTCCATGAATCCAGATACGTCCCTAAGTCCTGGCAAGATGAATCCGACATTTTACCAAAAAATTTGGCATGTAGTAAGGTTTGATGGGTTAATTCCTATTTATCTTTTCTGAATCACTGTGATTTTCCTTCAGGTTTAAATGATACTTCTGTGGTTTTATTACCAAAGAAGGAGAATCCAGAAACTATTGTTGACTTATATCCTATTTCTCTCTGCAATGTTTTGTAGAAAAATATTGCAAAGTTCCTTACTAATAGATTGTAGAGATTCTTGCGTGAGATAATTTCAAAAACCTAAAGTGCTTTTGTGAAGGAGAGGCTCATCACTGATAATGTGCTTGTGACGTTTGAAGTCTCTCACTGCCTCAAAAGAAAATCTAAAGGCAAAATGGGGATAGTTGCTCTAAAGGTAGACATGATCAAAGCATACAACCGGGTGGAGTGGGGTTTTTTTTAGGATTTGATGATTAAAATGGGGTTTTCTAGTTGGTGGATAAATCTTATTAAGCTTTGTATTACTTCTGTAAAATATAAGGTAGTGTGTGGTGAGCATATTTTAGGTCCTATTTGTTCGGCTAGAGGCCTTAGGTAAGGTGATCCTCTCTCACCATTCTTATTTATTATTTGTGCTTAGGGTCTCTCTTCTTTTTTGTCTAGCTATGTGCAGAGAGGTTTGATCCATGGATGCCGAGTGGCTAGAGGCGCTCCTTTGGTCTCTCATCTGTTCTTCGCAGATGATAGCTTCTTCTTTTTTAAAGCTACCACAGAGGAGGTTGGGAGGGTTAAGAGCTATTTGAAGGCCTATGAAGAAACTCCGGGTCAAATAATTAACTTTCACAAGTCATTTATCACTTTCAACCCTAATACTACAGATGAGGTATGAATTTCTATTTATGACTATCTTGGAGTGAGAGGGGTGGAAAATTATGGGCACTATCTAGGGCTTCCATCATTGATAAGGAGAAATACGAAAGAAATTTTTGCCTTTATTAAACAAAGAGTTTGGTCTAGGCTGCAATGTTGGAGAAATAAATTTCTTTCAAAAGCGGGTAAGGAGATTTTATTGAAATCAGTTGCTCAGGCCATTCCATCTTATGTGATGAGTGTTTTTTTGCTTTCGTTTAATCTTTGCGCAGAGCTTGAGCGGGTGATGAATTCATTTTGGTAGGGCAAATATCGAAGTAATGAAAAGGGCATTCATTGGCTTAAATGGGGTAAGATGTGCAAGAGTAAATTTTTAGGTGGTTTGGGTTTCCGTCATATCCATGAATTCAATGTGGCTTTGATTGGTAAGCAAAGTTGGCGTTTATTAACCAATCCTGAATTGCTTGTAGCTCACATTTTTAAGGCAAGATACTACAACAAATCTTCATTTCTGGAAGCTTCTATCGGCTAAAATCCAAGTTATGCCTAGCAGAGTATAATGGCAACTCAGAATTTGATTAAGCAGGGAGCACAGAGGCAAGTGGGTAGAGGTGATTCTATTAGAATTGGAACAAATCCCTAGTTACCTATGCAAGAGAATCCGTGTATATCTTCTGAGATCCATGATGATATCAAAAGCTCCAAGGTTAGTTCTTTTTTTGAAGTGGACCGCATAGCTTGGGACAGAGGTATGGTTTGTGATTTATTTAATGAACGAGATGCCAATATACTTTTGGGTATACCTTTGAGTTGTCGGCAAGTGATGGATAGTTGGTACTAGTATTGGGAGAAGAAGGGTGACTATTCAATGCGTAGTGCTTATAGGTCCATGGTTGCTAATTTGGATGGTGATATTCATTCTGGTTTTTAGAAGAAACTTTGGTCTCTCAAAATCCCTCCAAAGTTCAAATCGTTTGCTTGGTGGGCATGTTTAAATATTCTCCCTACTTTTGACAATCTTATCAGACGTTAAGTTGATGTAGTTAATGTATATCCGCTATGCCATAGTAATGTGGAATCAATTATTCATTTATTTGTTAAATTTCCATTTGTTAAACAATGTTGGCTTACTTTTCATTTGAATATGGGTAATTCAGGAACTACTTCTCTGCTTGGATGGTTAACTTCCTTATTCTCTCGGTGTTCCCCGGATGAGAGCAATGTAGTGGTGTCTATTTTATGGCATATTTGGGCAGCTCGTAAGTCAGGCCTTTATATATTTTATCTAGGGTTGTGGATGAAGTGTGTTGATGGTAGTAAGCTCATATAACAGGTGTTAGTGTGTGTAATCCAATGGTGTCTCAGAATAATGTGGATAGGTGGTGTTGTCCTGCTCAGGGGCGTATAAAATGTAATTCAGACGCTGCTATTTTTTCTCATGTTAACAAAGTTGGCTTCGGTTGTGTCTTGCGAGATTCTTTAGGGATTGTCCTTAGTGTCCGCAATAAATATGTTTCAAGCAGTAACCTTTGCCCGTTCTTAGTTGAAGCTTGTGGAGTGCGAGAAGCATTGTCCTGGATTAAGGAACTTGATATGTCTGTTGTTGATTTTGAAGTGGATGTGTTGGGGGTTGTCAATGCTATCCTCTCTAGTTCTGCAGATTTTTCTCCTTTGGGCTTAATTATTTCTGATTGTATTTGTCTTCTTAAAGAGATAGTTGATACTACAATTTCTTTCGTTCACCGGTCATCGAATCAAGTGGCTCATAGTCTTACTAGAGCCTGTGTTTCTATGCCTGACTTTAGTTATATTCCCCAATTCTAGTAAATGTTCTGCAGTCTGATATTCGATAAAATTTCACAAGTTTTAGTTAAAAAAAAAGTTTTCAATTCATCCATGTGGAACATTGTACCTTAATATTTAGGAAAATTTACAGAATTAGACATTTTTTCTACCTTGTTTACAATCAATTACCCCACCTTTTGTATAAATTACAGGAGTACTCATTTTAGTTTTCACACGTACCCTATTTTTAGTTTTGTTTTCAAGAGTGCCCATTTTATTTTTTTATTCTTCTTTATTTTTTAGTTTTATTAGTTGGTTTTTTAATTTTTTTTTCATTTTCATTTTTTATTTTTTTTTCTATTTATTT
>CATIWM010632000.1:0-14318 GCA_949671775.1 Mallotus repandus
AAGCAATGAAGGCAGCTGATCAAAGTCAATCAGCAGAGAAATTCAAAGCCATCAGTCAGTGTTAATATAAAATTCCAGTCAAACGTGAAATTCAAAAGGTGATGTCTGCATTTTTCACACACTGCATTCACTCAGTTATACGCTACGTGGTAGCTATAACTCCGATTCACTTAGTTATACGCTACGTGGTAGCTATAACATAAATTTCAAGTTCATTTCATTATATGCTACATAGTGGTTGTAACAACATTTTGAGTTCACATTAGCTAGACACTACACAGTAGTGATAGCATCGCAGCTAGACATCCCACAGGGAATATAACTAATTTTATCAATCAACACTATACATCCAAGTGTAGTGCGTTTTCAAATCAACACTATACGACAGAGTGTAGTGTATTTTCAAATCAACACTATATGACCGAGTGTAGTGTATTTTCAAATCAACACTATACGACTGAGTATAGTGTACTTTCCAAATCAACACTATACGTCCGAGTATAGTGCATTTTCAAATCAACACTATACGTCGGAGTGTAGTGTATTTTCAAACCAACACTATACGTCCGAGTGTAGTGTATTTTTAAATCAACACTATACGTCTGAGTATAGTGTATTTCCAGTCAATACTATACATCTGAGTATAGTGTATTTCCAGTTAACATTATACGTCCGAGTATAGTGTATTTTCAAATCAACACTATACGACCGAGTGTAGTGTATTTTCAAATCAACACTATACGTCAGAGTGTAGTGCATTTTCAAATTAGCACTATACGTCTGAGTGTAGTGTATTAACAATCAGCACTATACGACTGAGTGTAGTGTATTCTCAAACAAGCACTATACGACCGAGTATAGTACATTTTCAAATCAACACTATATGACCGAGTATAGTGTATCTTAACACTATACGACCGAGTATAGTGTATCCCGACACTATACGACTGAGTATAGTGTACTTTCCAAATCAACACGATACGACCGAGTGTAGTGTATTTTCAAATCAACACTATACGACCGAGAGTAGTGTATTTTCAAATCAACACCATACGACCGAGTATAATGTATCTCAACACTATACGACCGAGTATAGTGTACTTTCCAATCAACACTATACGTCTGAGTATAGTGTATTTCCAATCAACACTATACGACCGAGTATAGTGTACTTTCAAATCAGCACTATACGTCCGAGTGTAGTGCATTTTCAAATCAACACTATACGACCGAGTATAGTGTACTTTTAAATTAGCACTATACGACCGAGTGTAGTGTATTTTCAAATCAGCTTTATACATCTGAGTGTAGTGCATTTTCAAATCAACACTATACGACCGAGTATAGTGTACTTTCAAATTAGCACTATACGACCAAGTGTAATGTATTTTCAAATCAACACTATACGTCCGAGTGTAGTGCATTTTCAAATCAGCACTATACGTCCGAGTGTAGTATATTTCCAATCAGCACTATACGGCTGAGTGTAGTGAATTTTCAAATCAACACTATACGACCGAGTATAGTGTATCTTCAAATCAGCATTATATGATCGAGTGTAGTGAATTTTCAAATTAACACTATACGACTGAGTATAGTGTACTTTCCAAATCAACATTATACGACCGGGTGTAGTGTATTTTCAAATCAACACTATACAACCGAGTGTAGTGTATTTTCAAATCAACACTATACGACCGAGTATAGTGTATCTCAACACTATACAACCGAGTATAGTATTCTTTCCAAATCAACACTATACGTCCGAGTATAGTGTATTTCCAATCAACACTATACGATCGATATAGTGTACTTTCAAATTAGCACTATACATCCGAGTGTAGTGCATTTTCAAATCAACACTATACGACCGAGTATAGTGTACTTTCAAATTAGCACTATACGACCGAGTGTAGTGTATTTCCAAATCAGCATTATACGTCCTAGTGTAGTGCATTTTCAAATCAGCACTACACGACCAAGTGTAGTGTACTTCCAATCAACACTATACGACCAAGTATAGTGTATTTCAACACTATATGTTTGAGTGTAGTATATTTTCAGTCAACACTATACATCCGAGTGTAGTGTGTTTTCAATTCAACACTATATGACCGAGTATAGTGTCTTGTCCAATCAACACTATACGACTGAGTGTAGTGTACTTTCCAATTCAACACTATACGTCCGAGTATAGTGTATTTTCAACTATACTCCAACATTAGGTTAGTTTGTCCTTGAGCTTTATTAGTTGTCATTGCAAAGCATAAGTGCATAGAGAATTGCTTCCTTTTGAAATAAGATAGATACACTTCATTTTTAGGTGGAGATAATGGTATTCTTAGTAAAAACACTCGTTTTATAGCATGTTCTCCCAATGTAATTTCTGCATGTATAACACATACCATCCTTGCTTTGTTGCAAATGCCATTTAATGCATTTAAGTTCTTGAGTAAAATTATAGGACAGTTCACTTTTAGTTCTAATTTATGAGGAGGGAGTCTATTAGGTAGTAAAGTGTTTAGAAATTCCTTTTGGTAATGGTTGTTTGTGTCATCCACTACTTGATCATAACTATTGTAAACTTTACTTTCTCCAGGTAATAGTTGTATCATGATTCATTTAAGATTGTCAACATACTCATTTTTTGTAACTAATATTGCTCGATTAGTAATGTACTCAATTGAATTATAATTTTCTGCTTGGTTTGGAAACACAAAATTTATCAAGGCTCTCTTACAAGCATTAGCTGAATCATATTGTAAGACCATTTTGTCTGGTATGAGTATATTATTATGTTCTATCATTAGCTCCTCTCCATAACCTACTCTCAACAGGAACTCACTGAATGAACTATTTAATTAGGCCCTCATATTAATAGTCAACTTCAGTACTTCCATTTTTACCCAAAGATATGACTTCACCAAACTTGCATTGACCATTTCTTGTCTTCTTCCTTTAGGTACAACTATGAGAACTTGTCTAAAATCTCCTCAAAAGACCATAATTTTCCCACCAAATGGTTTATTACTATTTATGATATCTTTAAAGGTACTGTCAACAGTTTCTATTATAATTTTTTTTGCCATTTGTGCCTCATTCCAAATTATAAGATTTGCTTTACGCAATATTTTGGCTTTTACACTTTACTTTGATATCTCTCATATTGAGATTTTAGTAGGACTTAATAGTATTCCAAATTTGGATTGCACTGTTCTTTCTCATAACATGATTGTTGTTGTAACTTCTAAAGTTATAGTTGTTAAAGCTATCATTCATTTTGATATAACATTAGAAAGTAACGCTCAATATAAAAAACTCCTTCATGTTCTCGATCCATCTATAAAAACATGTCTTTTCTATTTGTGATTGCAAAAGTGTATTTTCTAATAACTTGGGAACATATAATATTACTTTAGTTTTCATACTATTATATGAGAAATAAGTTTAATTGATGTTTGGATAAATGATATGCACTCAGTGATGTTACCTATGAAATCACACCTTGAATGTCGGGCGCAAAATAGATAACATACTATCACTTTTTAAGAGTGTTGTCTTTACACATGTGTTTGACAAGGATTTACACTTTAGGTTACAAGGTGAGACATTCAGCGCCCATACTTGCTAGGGATTTATAGGACACAATTATGAGTGCATATAAGTTGATGTTTGATTATGTTTTACTTGATTATCATTTAAGCTCTCGATAATATTGAGTTTGAAAGGAATCAATTACACACATCGGAATATAGCGAAAGCAGTGTGGTGTGAGCAAGAAACTAGTTAGGATAAATTTCAAAAAAATTTCCTAGTATGTATTCCTTGCAAGGCAAGAATTCCAAAAACTACCAAGATCACAACACATTTAATTTACATAACTAATTTGCTTGCTTGCTTAATAAACAACAAAAATTAAAGATTAACAAAACAACCAAAACATAAAGCATGGCAAAAGACGTATTTAGAGTTTAGTAACTCTTATAAACTCCAAATGTCGGTAGCACGCTCGATAGGCTTTATGAAATGGTTTATGAAAATCTACAAGCTCCTAGCTCCCCAAGTGTGAAGCCTCTAGCTTGAAACATACAAATGGCACCAAAATGACTCCAAGCTTTTAAAGAATCTCTACCCACAAGCTCCTCTTTTGTGGTGACCCAAAAGCTTGCTAGAGCTCCTCACCTTGCTTGGATGATGTAGGACTTCTTATTTTCTTTGGATGGATGTAGCCTTCACTTGCACAACTCTTACACGAGGGATGATGACAATGGACTTATGAAGAAATACAACTCTTGTATCTCTCACTCATAAACTTAGAAGAAAGAAGAAGAAGAAGAAGTCTCAACTCTTATTTTTCTCTCCTTTTGTGTTAGTGTGTCTAAGGAAAATGGTAAGTTAAGTGTGTAGAGAAACTCCACTAACTAAGTGTATGTATGTAAGAGACCAATTTGCATGTGTAGAGATTCTCCACTAACTCAAGCTTGAGTGCAGAATAAGCAATCTCATGCATGTGCTTACTTTTTCACTTTAAGTGAAAAATAAGCTACCTCATGCATGTAGAGAATGACCACTAACTTAAGGTGCATGCTTATGACACACCTCCATGTTGTCAACCATGCAATCACATTACGTGTAAAGCAATGCTTATGTGGCCACCATGTCACATGCTTAGGTGGCACCTCCTTTAGTAAGTGGGCTTAGGCTTGGGCTCATTTAACTCTTAAATAGGCCCATCTTTACGACATCCACTAATTAGTCTTATGGGCTTTATTTAACATTTAAATAAAGCCCTTCCCACTAATACACTTAATTATCCAAGCCCATTCATCATCCATTAAACTACATATATAGGGTCTATCTCATGGCCCATATCCAAACTAGTAAAGGTAGCAAATATCAATTTGGTCCTTAAAATTAATATCTTATATTAAATTAAGTCCAAATTAATATTTAAAAGTCCTAACCTTTGAATTAGATTTCTAGATATGCTAGATCCCTGCATAAGCGAAAATCCAATTCAATTAATTTAATTAGTTAATTAAACACTTTAATTACTAATCAAATTAATTATTATCATTGTCGGTGCTACTTTTATGTGTGTGACTTACTAGGTTCAAGTCTAAATGGCAATGGAAATAAATAATATTGACTCTTAATATTATTGGAAACTCTTTCCAAGCTAAATGTGAAAATCCTAATTAATCACATTTAGTTTTCATAAGTCGTGAGTGACCTCTAGCATAGATGCCATGACTACCTAATTGGAAATGAATGCTATCCGTAGATTCATAAGAACTATAAAACATAATTATCGTGTTCTCAATGTCCCTTCATTTAAAGATCCTGACATCGGCTAGAGTCATGGTCAGTCAAACTCTAATTACCTCAATTCTCAGTTTAATTCTCGATAAAACATGGCTTCTACTAGAAACACTTTCTAGCACTGAAACATTTTTTGATTAAGTCAAGTTTGACCTGGCCAGGTACTTATTCATCGAGAATAACTTAGATAGCATTGGATCTTTTCCCGGTTCATGCTAGGTAATGAATTCCATCTTGGCCGATCACTCATCCCTACATATAACCGACTAGAGCCACTACACGCCATATACCCATACATGGCTAGCACAGGTACGTAAGCAGTAACAAACTCTAACCAACTATATGTGAATGACCGTGTCACCTCAGGTCAAAGGACCATATGCACCATTATATCCAAGACAGTAATTGTTGACAAAAGTGAATTTCCATGCAATCACTTATCTTATGTCACAATTCGATCCACCCATCACATGAGTATCCACATGTCTATTCTGATATCTTATATCAAGTAGCATAAGACTCACTACCTCCCACTATCGATATCATATACCAATCAAGGAAAATAGATAGAGGTGATAATCTATAGACTAATACTACCCATATATTAATCCTACGACTAAGGACATTTTATAGCATATGTACCAAAAGAATTTGTCACTCATATTGTCAGCTCTTGATAATAAATTCTTTTAACATAATGCTAAAGGGTAAATACTCAAATAAACAAACACTTTATTTAAATGAATATTTAATTGCCATAGGGATAAAAGTACAATGTCATTTATATTACAAGAAATGGCACTAGGGCACATCTATACTAATAGAGTTTTGAGATGAAAATGCTCTAAAGAGCTAGTTGATGATCTAATTGACATTTTAATGTGTTCATTTAAGAATAAGTTTATGTATTAATTTGTCGTAAAGTCTGCTTGATGAACCAATTGTTGTTTTTTGAAGTACTTATTATGATTCAACTCATTTGAAGTGATTTAAGTTTTTTTTATACCTTAGAGGTTAATTTTTAATGTGATATAATAACTCATTGCATGTTCCCCTTTGTTATACTCTTATCTTCTCATTGAGTAGTCGTACTCATTCCCTCCATTTTATTATTTTTTTCCAAACTCTTTTTATGGACTGATAGATCCTTGTACAATATTGTTCTCGAGTGCATCTCAGTTTTTAGCTTTAGTGGAGGTTGAGTTAATAAACTCTGGCTGTTTTGGATAATTTTGCTTAGAGAAGCTTTAAAGGCTATTGTACAGTTAAATAAATAGTTACTCTTAACTGTATATGGTGCACAATAAGCCTTGTAATGTAACCTAATATTATTTTATTTATAGTGATATTTGTTTATTCAAAAGTTTTAGTTTGTAGTCATACTCATCCTTATGATAGAGAATGGGGTGTGACACTTGCTGCTGTTGTTAGCTCTACTTGGAGGGCATAACAGCTTTAAGAGATGGTATGGTGAATAAGGCTTGAGCCAATGATGATGGAATGGCATGGGAGATGCATGATGAAGGGTTATGGACTGCAATGCCCTGTGGATTACACGCAACAGTTGCAGTAATGTCACGCTGCCAGGTGATGTCACAGACAACAGTAGCAGTAGTGCTACTGGCAGATGATGGAGGTGGTTCAGCGAAGCTATTGCTTGGTGTGGCAAAGGCGAGCTACTGTCCAACGGTGGTCAGAAGTTGTTCGGTGGAGGAAGAAAGAGAGAAAAAAAGAAAGGTTAGGAGGGAGAGGAGAAGAAGAAATAGAGAAATTTTTTGGGAAATTATATTCTAGAGATTTATTAAATTGGGAGTTTTAAAAGGGTTTTTGAATTGATAAATTTAAGCATTGATTTGAATGAGAGATTAAAGGAGAATTTTTTTAGAGATAGTGAATTTGAAATAATGGGTTCGTGAGCAAATAATTTTTTTGCTTGGGGATTTGATTCTTGAGAAAAATTTGGGAGAATTGAAGATTGATCTTAGGGATCAATCTTAGTTAGGTGAAGGTAAATGCTCATTAATTAAAAAATTCAAATTTTGATCTTAGGGATTTGAGTTTTGATTTGGAGAATTGGATGAATGTTTTTGAGAAAAAAATGAAGATGAAGACTTAGGACTATAGTATTTTTTAGCCTATCTGCCTCTTTCCAACAGTTTGTTTAAATGGTCCTTATAGGCTTATTCTCGTTCCCACTTTTCTCGATTTTTTCAAGCTTTATGAGGAGCATCTACTCTCCATTAATATTCATCAAATTCACCAAATTTTACCTTGGGTCTAGGCATGGGAATAAAGAAAATTGGAAAAGAGAAAGGTAAAATTTTGGTTGCAAGACTCATATTTTGTGCTTATATATGTTTAAATGGGCTTGTTCACATGTTAGTTAGCATTGGGCTTTCCCAAACTAACAACATGTGGGGGCCATTGTTTGTATCCAAATTAAAATTTTGGGCTAAACATTGTAAGCCAATTATTTTTAATATGATTAAAAATTAAAAAAAAAAGCCCAAATGAGTAATTGAGGTCCAGTTTACAAAGACTTTGAGGATAAGAGTTGGAGAAATCTAGAAGCAACTGTTCATTGTTTGCTTGGGGGAAAAGGACATCTGGAATTATAAGAATTCAGTGCGTGAATTTAATCTCCAAAAATTGAAGACTCTTGAGCTGTGACAATTATTTAGGGACATAAATTATAACTGTATAAAAGGAAGAGAATAATTGAAGATAGGGATATCTACATATCTATACTAATCTACAAATCTACAATCATTTTGAATTAGCCAATCATTTTACTGTCATTTTCATTAGTTTATCAGTAGCACTGTTTGCTTTTTGTTCTACTTTCATTTTCTATTAAGCTCTAAAAATCAATACAATTTCTTTTTAAATTTTTCAATAAGCTCTATTGTTATTAATTTCCATTTTCCTATTTGGTAAGTGAATTTAAAGGTTTATTACTACTGGATTTATCTCATTCATTTTAGATTCAAATATTCTCCACATAGTTTCCTGAGCTGGTACCTATCTTGCATCTTGATATTATTGTATCTCATCTACTTATTTTTCACCATTATATGCTCCAACATAGATTGTTATTTTATCATTCCCTTTGTATATATATTTATATATGTATTTAACAGCTTTCATACAGGAACATACCTGATAAAAATTATATTTTATTATAATATTGTTTGTAAATGTAATAAGTTAAATTTTATAATAATATGTATTGATTTTTTTCATATTATCCTAAACCATTTATTCTATCAAATATATTATAATTTTTTTTCAAAATATTATTAAATAATGACGATTGAAATAAATAAAAAGTGATGTATTTAGTAATAGCTTAAAATGAATGAACATGATTATGCAATTTAAACTGTAAAGGATTTTTTAATTTGCCTTAACATTTATATGACAGTCATATCTTATTAGTAGATACGGATTATAAGGGACGACCCATATATTGTCGAAAATTGTATTTGACTTTTTAACCTAAATTAAAATAAAATTTAAATTATATTTTAATTTTTATATGGTTAGAAGAAAATTTAAAATATATACAAAAATTTTTGTACATGTAGTCCATTTTAAGTCTTTTATATGTTGGATATACGTCATGTCCTTGCATTGTTTGCGAGATATATGGTATTGGATAATTAAATCAACAATTTCGATCAATCATGCAAAAGCATTTTGGATTTTCCTCACCACATGGGCCATGCATGATATGCTTGACAATTATTTTATATAATTTTGAATATTTGTTCTCATTTGGAATCTCGGCACTAACAAATTTTTCGAATTCATCTGGACTTGCTATCTTATAACCCTATTTTAGTATTACTAGAATGTGTACATATGGCAATCCACTTTTCTGAAATTCAATATTGGACATGAGCTATTACTTTATTGAATATTTCTTTGTCATACAATTGTTGCTTCAAATCTTGAAATTTACTACGAAATACTATAGAACGTAAGTTTAGTCTATCATGTGTCCTTTGTCCTGGTTTGAGCTCTTCTTTTATTTCTTCTTATTTTGGATTACATGTCATTGTAATAAAAGGATCGGGTTTTCCAAAACTTTGTACCAAAGTCATAGCATCAAAGTATCTTCTACATTTATCTTTAGGCCCAACAATGTAAGATGAAGGTAACATAGTCCCTTTTCCAACTTGACTTTCTCTTATTTCTCCATCTCTAACACTATTAATTATTCCCCAATACAGTTTTGATCTTATATGAGATTGATCTATCCTATAATAATCTAATTGAGTGGTATCGAATTTGATATTTTGACCATATATTTTTGCATTAATCTTCCAGCTAGTAGCAATAATGATGGCTGACTGATGCTCTCTAATTTGACTATGATAGCAATAATACGCTTGACATGACACATTTCCAGAATTTGGATGTTTCACACCTAAAACCATTATTTTCTTTATTATTTCTATAATTGTTAAGTCTTATATAACTTTAAATTTTTTCAGAAATGAAAATTGCTATGAATAATATTTACATACCTTCATTTTCATGAAAAATGACATTTTTCACCGATGTTATAGTTAGGATATTGTAAGTATTTATTATTTCAGTGATACTGGTATTGCCATTTTTATTTGGTTTTGCTTATTTTTTTAATCTGTTGGTGTCTGATAAGTGCTAAAAATGATAGATTTTAAGCAATATATAATTGCATTTCATTATTACAATTATAAGTTTTTATTGTTTAAAAGCATAATTTAGGAATAAAATGCATTAGAAGTTAGAATAATAATAAATTTGTCATTTTATGCATTTTTAGTTCATAATTATACTTTTTACGTTGCTTTTATGTTGATTTTGTAGATTCCATCTTTTTAGAACTAATTTTGGATGAGAGCAATGGAGACTTAAAGCTAGGAGCTAATCTAGTCAAAGAGAGGGGCTGCTTTGACCTCTGAGATTCAATGAAGCTTTTGACATCCTTAGAGTTTTATAAAGAGAAAGTGATCTTTTAAACATTTAAAGTAGACATCTTAAGATTTATGAATTGAGTTTATTTGTCAAAATTTGAGTTCTTTTAGATTTTCAAATCGTGAGTTGAAATTAGCAAATGTGGCTATTAGTGTTTCAGTGATATCTTGAGTTACAGAGGCCTAATTGAGGTGATTAAAAGTGATATGGAAAGCTTAGACAAGGAGCTACAAGTTTTATAAAGAAACCTTAGCTAATTCGATCATTTTTAAGTGCTAAAGTTCAAACACAATCACATATGGTTTGTGACACGACCATGTCTGATTATGTTCATTCCATGTATGGAGCACGTCACACAGTCGTGTCATTTTTTTCCACAGTTGTGTCTGATAGTAAGACCTAATTAGGAATGTGGTTTTTTAGGGTTTTTTAAAGGAACATTATATATAGTTAGGTTTTAGCCTCTTTTTAGAAAAAAAGAGAGGTTGGCAATTGTAGTTTTTAAGGGCTAAAGTTCAAACATAATCGCATCTGGTTTATGATACGGCCATGTCTGATTATATTTATTCTGTACATAGAGCTCGTCACATAGCCGTGTTAGTTTTTGATATAGCCGTGTATGATGATAAGACCTTATTAGGAATGTGTTTTGTTTAGGGGTTTTTTAAGGGAGCATTATATACAATTAGGTTTTAGCCTCTTTTTAGAAAAAGGGGAGGTTGGCTATTGTAGTTTTCAGTTCTCTTTACATTAGAATTTTAATTTTTCAAATTTATTCATCTACTCAAGTGGACCAAGAGTGGAAGAATTTATCATTGAGACTTCAAGCATCATTGGAATAAAATTGCATAGGGGGAGTTTTTCTTTTATTATTCCTTTAGAGATCAATTGGTATATTATAATGAATATGTATGGATTTTCAATTGCTTTTTCTTCTTCTTCTTCTCTAATCTCTTTGAGTGGCTAATTTATTTAGTTAGGGTCTTTTAGATCTGACTCAATATTAACTTAATTAGGTTAAACTTTTAATCAAAGAATATTAATTTCATGATTGTTATTGGACTTAATGCTTTTCATTGGCTTGGCCACCCATTGAAATGAACTAGACATTAGGATTAGATTGAGAGATTGATTCTAGTTAGAAAAGTAATAATAATCTATTAATTCAAATAGATTTAGTCGGGAGACTCTTCAATATTGATATTCCTTAGAAGATTGCTTTATAGAACTAATTATGATATTTTAACCGTGCTAGTGAGAGTTAGGGAATCGGTAATTATCATAATTGGCTAATTGTAAGAGTACTTGAGAGAGACCTCATAATTCATAAGATGCTTCGGAAATGAAATGAAATTCATAATTGAAATAGAAGTTGACACAATCTCTAGATAGTTGAGTCAGGGATAAGAGTCCTAACCCTTATAATTTATTGAATTGTAAGACTAGTTAGTTAATTTCTTTTCTTCTTTCATTTTCATTATTCAAAAATGTCAATTTTCTAAACAAGCAAATACTAAAAGTAATTCAATACTTAGTTCTTAAATCCCTGTAGGATTAATATTATTTTACTACTTGGACGACTTTGTGCACTTATGGATTTCGTACATCAAGCTTTTGGCGCCGTTGCTGGGGATTGTAAGATTGATATTGTGATAAAATTAGTATTATTTGCCTTAAAAATTTTATTTTCTTATTATTTGCTAGTTTTTTATTTTTAAATTGTCTACACATGAATTCTTGTTAAAGACTGAGAAAGCAAAAGAAAAAATGAACGGAGGAGATGGTAGAGTTAAGGATGATGGAATTGTTGAGTAAGATCCATTGCCTGCTCGATAACCAAAAAATCAAAAAAGACAAAATGTGCAAATAACAATGAGAGATTAGATTAGTCCACATTTACAGCGAGATCAGAACCCTATTGTGTGACCGACAATTGATGCTAATAATTTTGAAATCAAGTCGGCCATCATTCAGATGATTCAAAATCTCCCAATTTAGTGGATTGCCTCAGGAAGATCCAATAGGCCATATGACAAGATGCTTGGAGTATTGTTCGACTTTCATAATGAATAGGGCACAGCCAAAAGCTATTCGATTGATTCTTTTCCTTTTTTCACTCATTGATAGGGCAAAAAGATGGTTCACAAGTCTGCCACCTAATTCTATCAATACTTAATAAGAGCTCTACAGTATATTTTTCAACAAATACTTTCCACCTGCAAAAGTTGTAAGAATAAAAAATGAGGTCAACTCTTTGTACTAGAGGGAATATTAAAGTTTTTATGAGTATTAGGATAGAGTCAAAGATTTGCAGAGGCAATGTCCACCATATTTGATACTTGTTTGGGATTAGCTCAATCTTTTTATAAGGGTGTGAATCCATTAGTCACAATTAACATAGATGCAGCTGCTGGAGGGACAATCATGTCTAAGACACCAAAGGATCTTCAGATCTTTTTGAAAAGATGACAAATCCATAAAGTTTATGGTCTAATAAGAGAGCTACACAAAGAAAGGGAGGTGCACTAGGAGTGGATGGATTGACAATATTGAATGTAAAATTGGATGCCTTGACAAAAAGAATGGACAAAATGAACATTAGTGTAATTTCTTCTTCAACAAAATGAACATTAGTGTAATTTCTTCTTCAGCTCTTTCATCCTGTGAGCTTTATCATGGTGGACATCCTACCATTGAGTGCCAATTTATGCAGAGTTTATCCACGGAGAACATGAACTATTTGGGTAAATTCCATAAGCTTGAACAACAGAATCCTTTGTTAGGTAATACATATAACCCAAATTGGAAGAATCATCCAAACTTCTCATGAAACAATCAAGGAAGTAATCAGTGGATACCTTAAGTACCACCAAGTTTTAGAGGGTCTAATGCTTATCAGTATCAAGGTTAATTCTATTTTCAACAAGAGAAAGCTTCTTCTTCTTCATCTTCTTTAGAGAGTAAAATGGAGAAATTTATAGATATAATGACAATTAAGATGAATCAGTGGGATGAGGCAGTAAAAAGGCTTGAAGGGAGATTTGAGCAGATGCATCAAGACAACCAACTCATGTTTAAAAATCATTCATCCTCAATCCACAACTTGGAGATATAGATGGGACAAGTGGCTAACTCTTTATGCATAAGAAATAAAGGGCCTTTTCCTAGTAATACAGAGAAGAATCTTATGTAGTATGTTAAATCAATTACCTTGAGGAGTGGGACAAAACTGGAACCACTATAGCAAACGGTGAATACTCAAGTTGAGGGTCAGAATAAAGATTAAAAGGAAGAAGAAGATAAAGAGAAAATATCTAATGTAGTTAAAAAACAAGTAGAAAATGAAGTAGAGGGGAAGAATAAGGAACAAAAGAAAGAAATGAAGCCTTATGAGCCACCTGCTCCATTTTCTCAAAGACTTAGACATCAAGAGCATGTTCAATAGTTTACTAGGTTTTTAGAGATGTTCACAAAGCTACACATAAATATACCTTTTGTCGAAGCTTAACTCAAATGCCCAAATATACAAAACTCTTAAAAGAGCTGATCTCTAACAAGAAAAAGCTACAAACGTTTGGAACCATCACTCTTAATAAAGAGTGTAGTGCTATAATTTTGAGCAAGCTTCCACTAAAGCTTAAAATTTCAAGAGGTCTTACTATACCTTGCTCTGTTAGTAATTTAAATTTTTAAAAAGCTCATTGTGATTCATGTACTTCTATTAATTTAATGCCTTTATCTATTTATAAGAAGCTGGGTTTGGGGGAAGTAAAGACCACAAACATGTGCTAGCAATTAGCATATAAGACTATCAATGTCACACTCGTACTCTACTATAGGTACATTTGCATGCATATTACATTGCATTTACATATATTGGCTGAGTTTAAGAATAAGTTAGTATATATATAGTTAGACTAGTGTATCGGGTTAAGCCATGATTTGTACTCGATCAAAGAGCAAGAATTTTTGAATTTTGATGTAACTCGAAATTAGTAAAATTATGAGAATAAAAGGGATTAGGATTAAAA
>CATIWM010632027.1:0-15911 GCA_949671775.1 Mallotus repandus
GTCTTTTGCAGTTTTGGAGATCCTAGAAACTCATGGCAGAGTTTGTGTTGATCGGCCGGAAAATGAAGCAACCGCAATCGGTAGCAAAAGTAACAAAAAGAAAAAAAACCTAGGTATTAAGAATTTGGAGGAAAACAAGGATACTGATTGCTTTTTTTTTCAAGTCTCAGTTTCTTTCATCTGTCAGTAAAATCGAAGTAAAACTCTATTTATTATAATTAAAATATTAAATAATTTGCTAATGAATAAAAATTTTATTTTTGACTAAAATCATGAATAAAAAATTAAATTCAATCACTTTAATTAATAAAATAAAATAGTCAAAATAAAATTTTTATTCAATAAAAATTATTTAATTTTTTATTTTTAATTATAATAAATAGAGTTTTTCTTGTATTTTTATTTTAGTTAAATATTGTAGTTCATTATTTAAATAATGTAGGTCCATAAGATAAAATATGTAGGGGTTTGCATATCTCATCTCATGAACTTGAACTAAAAAAAATTAGTTGATATTATTTTTGTCTATTCATAAGTTAAATTTATTGACCTTCACATGTAGGTCCCTTCACTTGCAGATTCGTTGACCTTTTTAAACCTACAGGTTCAATGATTTGTACCTGTATATTCATTAATTTTCATCTGCGTGTTCACTGACTTTCACATATATATTCATTAATATTTTCCTTTTATTTTTAATATAAATAAAAAAATATTTTTTATTTATCAAAATTTATTTTTTCTTTTTATTTTATTAATTATAGTGGTTGAATTTAATTTTTATTCATGATTTTAGTTAAATAAAAAGTTTTTATTAAAAACTTATTTATTTTTTTATTTTTTAATTATAATAAATAAATTTTTACTTTTTTTATTTTAGTTAAATAATATAGGTACATTATTTAAATAATCCATGTTCATAAGATAAAATATGTAACTTCATTACTAAAATAATGTAAATTCATTAATCTTCACCTGCAAATTCTTTGATATTAGATTATTTGATTTTTATCTGCAAATTCATTAATCATATATTACAGCTTCATTATATAAATCATGAAAATCCCATTAGTTATCTAATATAGATTCAACATTTTTTTCTTGATATACATAACTCATAATTTTAATTATTTATTTTAAAAATTATTTTAATTTATTTAGTAAAATATTATTATAATCATCTATAAATAAAAATTATTTATTAAAATATTTAATTTGAAACATTACATTCGAATATTTTATTTATTTGACAAATTTATAGTTAATTAAGTTTCAGTTATAAATAAATAAAAATATATATTTTTTAAGAAAATGTGCAAAAGAAAATTCAATTTTGAAAAAAAAAAAATCAGTTCTGATTTTTGGAAAGAATTTGAAAAATTAAAGGCAAAAAAAAAAAAACAAAAACAAGAAACAATACACGCTCAGACACAACATCTCTGATTTCTGCTAACAAATGTACCGGGAACAAAAATCTAGTTAAGAGACGGTAAAACCGCCTCGAAGATCAATATAATCAAATATCATGAAGAGAGTAACCCAGAACATAAGCCGATTTCCTAATTCTCTTTCTACAGCTACATTTTCTACAAACATCATGCACAGCCGTATTATCCTATTAATAACAATAATTTAAAAAAAAACGGCAGCACCCATCTAAAATCTACAAATAAAAATTTATCATACATCAACATTTGCTTTGTTTCCAGCAAGGATAAGAGAGATCTCCAGCCCTCGGCTGAATGCCTGGTTAAATAGAAGGCGAGACTGAAAGGTAGAAATGAATGGAAACCATGATAAGAATGCAATTGGGGCAAAAATAATCATGCCCATCCCAGCATCATACATCCTGGCGAACTCCCGCACTGAATCCCACAAGCCTAAACTCCAAAGCAACCTTTTCCAAGTGACAGCCAACTGTTACAGTAGAATCATCAACGATACACATCAGTCGGAGGATAGTATTATTTGCACGATGCTTATGTCAGTGAACTAGGTTCTCACATAAATGCAGCTAGAAAGTTGGTTCTGGAAATATTCAGCATGTTCATGCTTCTCAAAGAAATCACAGTTCATTCAAAGGGATTAGCTAACAAAGTAGGCCTCTCAACACCCATACTATCCTATTCATGTAAGAATTAAGATTTGTTCTTCCACTTTTTTCTCCGCTTTATCAGGATGTGATCATTTAAGCCCAAATCTCTCCCTTCCAAACCACCCAAAGGACAAGAAAGCAGGAAATAGTATGTTAGGACATTATGCATCCTTCGCATTCACCTGCTATTCACACAGATTTTAGCCAAAACATGCTTCTCAAAATTCTTTTAAACTCATTCTCAAGCACGCTAGCAACATGTTACCTTATTGTGCTCGTCAATTCCACTTTGGCATAGCTATGAATCAAAAATTCAATACAAGCAATATGTTTTTTCCACATGGTATTACGTGAAACTGAACAGAGCAACTTACACATAATATGGCCCATCCTGTAGGAATAAATGCTAGAATGCTTGCAAATAGGTCTGCAATTGTCAGTTTGGTGAAGGCAACGACAAGACAAAGTGCTGTAACTAGTGCTATTGACGAGACTCCTTGCATGAATCGCATGAACAGCTGAAAGTTGACGTATTTCTCAAGTTGCATGCTGGAAGATTTCTTAGGGGTGTAGGTAAAGATCTACCAAAAAGAGTGATAGAATACAAGATCAGTATCACCATACAATGAACATGCAAGCAGATGATGAGATATGCTTAAACTAAAATTTGTACAAACCTTAAAAACCATGACGATAAAAATCAATGCAATCCAGGAGAAGCCATAAATCTACACAAAAAAAAAAATTGTCATCAGGAGCCAGAAAGCCATGCAGTCTAAATCTAAATTACTCAAGTCATAGTGCATTCCCCCATAGGGTATGAAACAGAAAGAAAAAGAATTAGTACAGTCATTCCTTAATTCTATTCTTCCCTTTTTAGTTTTCCTTGGTTAATTTGAAAAAACAACAGAAAGTTTACCTTAAAGTTCAAGTTCCAAGGCGACATAAGTCTCACAATACAAAGGTAATGATAGAAAGTTGAATCCCATTAAGAATCACAACACAAAGTTATGATAGAAAGGTGAGTTCCCATTGTTGTGTAAGCTATTGAGTAAAATGATCTCCAGAAAAGAAACGAACAAATTGACAAATTGAAACAGAAAACACAGAGCAAAGGACAAGAAGATTACCACAAGAGACGTGTCCTTTCCTGTCAGATTGAGTTTGTATACGATACCATATTGAAACACAAAGAACCGTAAGCTTAATATGGTTTCCAATATGCGACCTCTCAAAGTTTGGATATGCATCTGAAATTTGAACAGATTAATAATCACAAAAAGAATTGCCAAAAGATGAAATGAGGCAAGCATTAAGAGGAACAGGTTCAACAGACAAGAGAAGACAATTTTCAGAGCAAAATCTCACCTGCTAGAATGATAAGTAACATGCATATACATACAATGGCAATTACTTTAGAAGGGAAAATAAAAAGAAAGAGAGGTCAAAATATTATCCATTTTCAGATGGCAAAAATCAAACTCCAGCAACAACGAACCTCAAAGAAAAAAATTAACAAATATCCCAAAAAAAATGCAAAATGTTGCACATTTTATCATTTATAACATCAGGATCTTTTGTAAAATGAAGAATGAAAAAAATTACAGCATCAGAATAGAGACACCACCTGTTCTTCATTCCACCATGATTCCCAGCTATCATCTCCTTTGACACCTACCCCACCTTTATACAAAAGCCAGCTGGTCCAATCATCAAAATCTCCAACCGTCCTGTTTTAACAGAATGATAACATCAGATTCAGAAGACAGTTTACCACATCAAAAAAAAAAAAAAAAAAAAAACCACCTTTTTTGCAAGATGTGATATGCAGAATTCTACCATTTCACATCAAAAGCTTGAAAAACAGACAAATAAGGGAAGCTTACTTTTGCCATTCAAAACCTGAAGGATTGAATATGTATGGAGCAAAAAGCCATGAAATGACAAGAAACCAGCTGCTAAGTGTCAACAAAACAAAAGACACAGCACCGCCATCTGTGTACCCATAGGCAATGTAAACTATGAGAAGCAGTGCCACTTCAAGCCTGCGTGTAAAATGAACTTGTCACTTGATTTAAATGAAACGAACCTTTCTTAAAAGCTAAATAAATAAACAACAAAATAAGGAAGTGACGGATATTGGAGAAACAATTAATCATGCAGAGACCACTTTTTTTCCTGAGAAGGACATGTGGCACTACTTACGCTTTAACAAAATGACTTCTCGAGTAAAGTCTATAATTCTCAGCAAACTTGATGTGACGGACCACAAAGCCTCTACCAGTTGCTCTGTACTGTTGATTAGAATTTAAGATGCATATCAATTTCCTAAACAGAAAAACACAAGTCTTACAAATGAATGTGTGAGAAAGAGATACCTTTGCGCCTCCATGAAGGATAGTTCGTCCAAAATAATGAGTCCTAGTTCCCAAAGAAAATGTGAAGAACACCGAACACAACTGAAGCTGCATTGTAATAAAGCTAAAAACAGCCTGCAATTGCATAAATTTTACCATTGAAGCGATGCATTGATGATATAACTATGCTCAGTATCCAACTACAAAAATAAATTTTGACGAAAGATAAAATAGGTACATAGCCTTAGCTAAACTAATGACAATAAGTGCAATTTGTAGAAGGGAAAAAGCTTATATCATCATTCAAGGGAAATTGATCTAAGCAATACAATGAAAAAAAAAAAAAATTACATGGACTAACCTTCAGCAACCCCAGTTCAAGTATAAAACCCATTATCATTGGTACTGCAGTAAAAACGCCAATCTGGACCAGGAATTGCGTGTTCAAAACAGCATCTAGAGCCGTATTACCAGACAATTTTGCTTGTGTTGCAATTTCACTATCAAGTCCAGAGAAAGCCTGGAAGAGTTGGCAGCATATCAACAAATATGCCTTGATAAAGCCATACAAGACAAAAATTGGAACAGTGAAAGCCAAAGGATACTTAAAGCAAACGACAATAATCTATCTTCTTAAGAGAATAGTTTCCTAATAGCATTCTTATTACAAGAACACTTTTTGCCTGGCTTTCACTATGCCAGTTGTACTGGGGGACTTTTTGCCTGTGATAATATAAACAATATGCCAGTTGTACTGGGGAACTTTTTGCATGTGAACTTTGTTTTAAATTTATGTTCCTGCAAAATTGTTAATTTGCTGTCATGGTTAACACTAACAGTGAATCAGCAAATTAAGGACAAGAGTCTGTTGTAGTCCATATACATGTCGAGGAAAAGTACCAACTTCACCATCAATTTTTAAAAACTACTTGAGAGAAATGAATTGAAAAGAGTCATATTAAATTTCTAAGGAGGTTAATGTCCATCACAAGAATTTTGATTGACAAAATCATTCCCAAATTCCCTAAAGCAAATTGTGCCCGTCTGATTTTACCAATAATCAATCATGAACTTACTTGACCACTATAAACTAAAGTGAGGGAAAAAAAAATGCAAACTGGAACTCAAGATAAAAATCAAGTAGGACAAGGTGATAAAACTAAAGAGGGGGAGAAAATAGGGGAAGTTAAATTACCAGGTAAACTCTCCCATATAGGAAAATGTAAACTGTGAGGACAGTCATCTGTATTAGAGACAATTTTTGTCAGATAGAGAAATCTGCTACATAAATGCCATAAAATTATTTGATGTGAGACAGAGATTAAGTTCATCAAATAACCATACCATTGTGCACACATAGTATCCAACAGTCGTGAAGTAGTAAGAGAGCATTCTGAAGAAATCAAAAAGTTGCCCAAGCCTATACACATCCCTGCTTAGGACTTGCTCGCCATTTCCTCCAGCCACCTTCCCTTCAAAAAGGGCAATCTGATTCAGCCCAACATCTCGTCCCTTTCCAACCTGCAAGAAGCAATCTACTGAGAAACTATGAGGAATAGAAGTTCGAAAAATATAGGTAAATAATATGAACTAGAATGTGAACCTGGATGTATTCATGGTGAGTGATATTCCCCTGCCTTAATGTGGAGTTAAACCCTGCAGCATTTTATTTAGTATCACAAAAACCACGCAACAAAAAACAAACATGTACAAGCCACTCTACCATCTAACATATGCAAAATCTGAGAAAGCAAAACATAAATTTTCTACGATAACAGGTTTTTAAGATAATGCACAAATACAGTACACATCCTAAGTTATTCATCAACAGTTGACAAGGAAGGAAAAACCATTAACGCAGCTAATAAAAGATTGAACCAATTAAAAAGGTAAGAATTGAGTTGAGGATAACAAAGTTCAAGCATTTATTATCAAAATGTTAAGGAAGATAATGAATCCATGATTTGGATTGCTAGAAAAGGAAACAGCAGCTTACGAGTCTTTGAGACATGTACAGTCAAGTCATGACATGTTCACTTAATTTAATCCTCTTCTTTTAATTGCCAGGGAAGATTGCTTTAATACTTTTATTTATTTACATTTTGCCATTACGAAAGAAAAGAAGCTTCCATTGGTTGTAGTTGCTTTTAACTTTTTCCTTTCGAAGTAAAATCCATATATTCACCACATATACTTTCTTATTACCACATTTCCATTGCAAAACCAAAATTCATATGCATAATTTTTTGGAAAGCAAAAGGCAAAAAGCGAAAATTGAGCTAAGGTTGCCTCAGTTAAGATCCAACACATCACCAAACAATCAAAGCTTCAATAGGTTTATTCACACAAGCCCACAATCAATGACTTGAGTAAAAGTTCCATATGTTTCATACGCATAGTCATTAACAAAGAGAGGATTCCAAGAATGAACTACAATACCAATGAGTTATAGGAGCAGGAAAAGGAGGGTAGGGGTTGGAGAAGGGGATAAAACAACTATCGTTATTATCCTGAAAGCTTACCTGCAAATATATCTTCACTAATATTAATTACACGTGACGCCTTGCTAATGCCACCTCGAGTTATATGAAATATTCGATCAAAAACATCTGGATGGCCATAATGCATGCGGACTCTGCAGGATTTATCATAATGGAAGAGAATATGCTCATCAAATGAAGAACTTAATAGCAAAGCTCCTACTGACAGAATATCATGAGATGAAAACCCAACAAAGGCACAGCTATAGGCACAAACATAGCATGCAGCTACACAATTTTGTAAAAAAAAAAAAAAAAAAACACTGAAATTGAAACGTTTAGACAACAAAATTTCTCAATCAAGAAAGAAAAAGTCTGCCAATAGCCAAACCCACAAACTAATGCTAAAAGGTGAATATTTTGATCACAGTGGATTTGCCTCAAAAAAATTACCGTTGCCTCCGAAGAACACACAGAATTAGCATTATATAAGTTTTACTCATTTATGCACCCATAATGTAGTGGAAAGATAAAGGCCATGACTCCACAGAATGAAGAAAAAGAATCCATATCACTGACTCCAGCTAGCTTAGAACAAAGCCTAAGTTGCATTAAATTGTACATAGATGTATTTGATTTAAAGTGTAATTTAATACGTATAGATTATAAAACACCTTTAACAATTGTTTTAGAAACAATGCTACCACCACGTGTGAAATTTCACATAGCAACCAATAGCCTCTAGACAAAAACCTATATGGCCAAAAGCACAGGTAAAACGATGCAAAGCATTTCTAAATTACATGTGACATGATATCATTAATCTAGTTATTATTCTTGTATTTCAAATTAAAACAAAAAACTTGTTACCCAATTTATGCAAAACAACACAACTGCAATACCATCTCAAGCCCACGTGTTCATTCATATAGGAGAACTATCCAGGGATTACATCAAAGCAATAATTTATCCCTTTCCACCTTAATCTTTTTGTTAATGTTTCAAGTGGGATTGTATAGTGGGGCAAAGAGGCAATCTTGAAAGGCTTGTTTGTCAGGAAAATGCCCTTTGTAAAATTCACTATTTATGAGTCATATTTGTTGTCCTTGCAGACACTTTTAACAATAGCAGTATACCATAATTCCATCACTAAAACAACAGCAACTAGTAAATTACCACATGCACAAAACAAACATGAGAAGGTCATAGACTACTCACTTGAGAGGACTTGCTAAGACACGTTGAGCCAATGTTACAAAACTAGTCTCCTGGTTGGACATGAACCAGGCTAAAGATGAGACACTACATAAAAAAATTTAGAACAATGAGCAGGAAGATCATCAAAGCAACAAAACCCACATCAGCCAATTATACATTACAAACCTTCCTGTGAAAACATGCTCTCTTACACCGAGAATGGTGGGAGGTCGAATGCCATGTTTAGCATGAAATTCCTCGAGAAGATTTCTCATTTTCATTGCCTCTTCAAGGTAGTTGTCCTATAAAAGGTACATACATGAGATTGCATAATACCATTCACAATCAAATATATCTTAAAAACCACTAGTAGTTCCAAACAATTCTTTGGACAGTAAAGAATAAAGAACCCAAATGGATCAGATTCCTATACAGCTAAATTCCGGCACCTAACAGGAAAGGAAACTGAAAATAAGTAGTGAAATTAAGAATACTACAAGCAAAATCTGACAAGAGACCTTTAAACAGCAAAACCGCCAGCTAAGGGATGAGAAAAGTCCATTTTCACTTTTAAACCATTCAAATCCCACAGTATCAAATAAATATTGAGTATTCAAATCCCATCAGCCAACACAAAAAAGAACAAAAAGAAACATTTTGAGTATTTTAACGTCCCATATATATATATATATATAATGTCAACAGGAGTCACTAAAAATAATTGTAAATGCACAATTATTACTCATTTTCTGAGTAAAACAACCATAATAGTTAAAGGAAGGTTTACTGTTATGCTCCAGCATGTCTTTCAAGTTTTTGCACATCTATATCTACTATATAGATCAAACACACATCTCATTATTATCAGAAACATAATAAATATCTTTTGTTATACTGCCAGACGCCTTTGCCTTAATCAATTCTATTGAAAAATCAGCAAAACATGATCGGCTTCAAATTTGCAAAAGTACAAATACCAGGCAACTTAACAGAGATTGCAAGAAGGTGCCAAGGATTTATTCTCCACTTACTCCTACACTGAAATGATTTTAACTCCACATGTTTGAGATTATATCAGAAGCCCTCAGCTTCTCATGGTGTATGAGGTATTGTTAATAATCGCTATGAAATACTGAGCAGAGCATACCATAACAAAGAGTTTCCGACAGAAAAGTTCCAACTCCAAGAATCATCATGTACAAAACTAAACCACTGGATAACACTGCTTTGATGATGATTATACAACAAAACTGAACTAAAGACTACAAAAGCTAGCAACTCTGAAAAATCCCAATTGGTCCTCAATCGATAAGGACAGCCTCCATTGAGCATCATGGGGGCAAAATTTATGGGAAAAAAAAAAGCCAAAATAATAAGAATAAGAGGTTGATATAGCATGGAAAGTTCCCAACAATATCTCCAGAGCATCCAACAGCAATAAAAACACAAGTAAAGGCTTCAAGACATTAACATTGCATGCCAAAGAATAAATTTACTTGGTTAATTCCACAATGTTGCCAAATATCAGTAAAGAACTGACAACAGAAGCAACATAAGCAGTACACTAGCATATATAGATAGGGCACTTATATAACCTGATTCATGTCAATAGTTTGAATAGCTTCTCCACGTGTGAAAATAATAGCATGGTTTTGGTTCTCGGGCTTCCCTTCTCCAAGCTTTGGGTCTCCAGGAAGTTTGATTGAATATATTTCCTAAATGTAAAGAAAAAGAGCACATAAATGCTGCATTCATAAAGCAGAGCCCAAATGAAGAAAATATTCATAAACTACTTTCTCATAATGCAACAAGTAAAAAGTAACACCAGAAAATAATTTAATAGCGCTCATAAGAAAAGATGACCATGACAGAGAAAAGGGAAGTTAATGCTTTTGATTGAATTAATTTGTGAAACCATAAGCAGTGGAGATTGTCAAGCAGCCTACAATCATATGGGTTTCAACCACCCAGAAATCTCGTTAAGAAAAAATTTCTGAACACTTAAAAAATTTCAACTATTTCTCCTCCAAAGTAAAGGCCATTCTCCAGGACCAGTGCCTAATGCAACACGAAAATATTTGAAAAACATCATTGCTCGGTCCATCAGCAGCAATCAATTAAGTTGTTATTCTATTTGCTTTTGGAAGAAAATCACACTCGGCAGCAGATGCAATGGTGCATGATGAAAAGTGTATAAAGTATAAAAATAGTTGACAACTGAAAACTTTTTTCCGTTCTTTTGTGCAGGAAATCAAAACTCTGGACAAAATATCAGTTGAATGAAGGCAATTTTCTACCTGATCTTTTCCATGTATATCAGCTTTAACAAGCTTTGAATAAAATTCCTTAGAAACCTTTCCATCAGGGGCAGCTCCACTCTCCTCCACATGTATGAATGCAACTCGAAGGGCCTCATTTCTAAAAGCAGAAACTGAAGTAAGTAATCACATAAGAGAACCTTAAAATATAAATTACAAAATCCTGTGCCATGATATCATACAATTTAGTCTCAAGACTTATAGGCACAAAGCTGAGGAAAAAGTCTTACTGAATCAGATTTCACTCACAAATATCCCATTTTCATTCTAAAACCTTCCAAAGCTAAACAGAAAATACGTGAATTTGAGGACAGTACTACTTAAATTGTCAATTTGTCAAAGCTAGTCTCAAAAGATACCGATCTTACATTTTGCTACCAGACTCTTACACTTCTTCCAATTCATAAATTGTCTCATCCTCAAGTAAGCTTTAAAACAAAGAAAAACAAAGCTCTGCCTTCCAACTACTTCCTTAAGCCATCAATGACCTCTCGTACCCCAAAAAAAAAAAGGATGCTTTAGATCACTATATAACGTACAAGAGAACATGAATTTGAGGTTGTAGCTCATACTTAGAGATGATGTTGTGCACTTCAAACTTCAAGAACGGGAGGGTTTCACAGAGGGGCAGTAAAAAGAGAAACCTTCAGGAAGTGGTTCATATTCAAAGAAGAGACATTAGGGACAGTTTAATATTTTTCTGGTTCTTGTGATCCTATTGGAAGGAATATTCTAGACTTCGCATTGCATGGTTGAATTTATAATTAATAGTGAGAAATGCTGGTAGCTCAACAGAAGTAAAAATATTGTTTAAGCCAACCCAAGCAAAAATGTTCTGTTCTTATTGGCATCCTTTCTGTTTTTTATCTCGTTTCTCTATGTGCAACTCAATAAAATTGACTTATATATGTCATGGTAAAAAATGCTGATTCATAAAACACAAGGTTTGTCAGAACAGGCCTAACGAGAGATTTCACAATAATAGCTTTACCACTAAACAGCCTTGCCATCAACCAGCAATTTTGAATATCAAGTAAACTAATTTGAAAAAAAATAAAAAGGCCCGTAATTGTAATATGAATTTTAGGTTTCTTGCATTATTGCATGATCCAAGGACAACAAAAAAAAAATTTACTATTTTCTAAAGGCTTCCCTTCAGCTCATCATAACTAAACTCCTCAGGCCAGCATTACAATTTATCAATGTGTTAGACATGCAAAAAAGAGGCAGTTGACAACAATCCTTGCAGTCCCTACAGATAGTGAAATCTAAATATTGACCTGAACATTTGAGAAGATAAGGTCCGTGTCTACTTCCTTATTAGTTAAAAGATTCAACATATTATGAAAACAAAGAAAGTATTCCATTTACAATGTAAACATAATTCACAGTAAAATGTTAGATAATTAGAAAAATCAATTCTAGAAAGCAAAGAAATAATTAAAAAACTTGTACCGCTGCAACAAAAGAGCAATATCAACAGCCTCTTTATCTTTCCGTTGCTTTTGTTGCCCATAAATTTGGCATGATACCACATAGGTGAATTTTAAGTCAGCCTGTGCCCTTGATTCAAGTGATAATTCAAATCCTTGGGTGGTGAAGTAACCTGTTTGAGTATGATCATCCACTGCAAATACAAGAAGAACCATGTGAATTGATATTTTGCCTCAGAGAAAATACAACATCATGGACAAACCAAAAGTGAGTACCTCCTAATGATCTCCTTTCAAGAAAACTCTGCAGCATCAAAGCCCTTCTATAGTACATCATACCACGCACTGTCTCCCCAAGGAAAACAAAATAATGAAGGAAACAAATTAAATAAATATAGTGTTTGCCAATGAGCATTGGTGACACAATAAGATGAAATTTTAGAATCATGAAATGAAGTAAACTAAACCAATCATACGACAATTATATAAGCAAAAACTAACCAGTTCGTGCAAGAGTCTGCCCTCGATAGGATGCCCAAAAACGAAGCTCCAAAGTATCACTAGAATTTTTTTGAAAATCAACATAATCAGTAGACTCTCCTCTGCCAATCCGTTCCAAAAAGTTCTCCCATTCATCTAGATCAAGTCATATACAGCCATGAAAAACAAAGAAATTCTGATGAGCATTCAAGAAAGAATGTTAGCACTTGGTACGATATAGAACAGAATCCAATATCAGCTAAAGCATATAGGAAAAAGTGAAGAAATTAATATCCTTTAATGCATTCTCCAATTTTCTTTTTAAGTTCAAATTCCATCCAAGAAGTACCTAGGACCATTCAATGGAGGAAATGCATGCTTGTCTCCGGTTCAACTTTATTGTGGAAAGGTCTTGGAACTTTTTTACATTTTTTTTTAAAACTTTAGACAATTATAACACCAACATTCTGGCGTCACCACTTTACCAGGATGTGCATTCCAGTTTTTCAATTAACTTAGGCACCCCTAGAATATTAACCCAAGTCAATCATTTTCAATTGACATAATGATATCCAAAATCTTTAAAATTGTTTAATTAGAACAAATGCCCAATCATCTCTCTTCGCGGGTTTCATTCTTAATCACACTTTCTATTCCATGATCCTCTCTATAACTTGACCATGTTCAATATTCTTGAGAGATTTGCTGCTAAAAAACTTCACTGATAGAACAAGGAAACAAGAAATACCTGGGAAAATTTTCTGAAGATAGAAAAGGATTGATATGCCATCCTCATTTTCATCTCGCAATTCAGAGTAACTATAAAGTACAGTCTCACTGTAGTACGGGGTGAAAACACTATAAAACAGCGAAAAACAGTCAAAAAAACTACAGATGTAAATATAATAAGTAAACAATGAGATTGATCAGAATACTAGTAAGGGAAAGTTGCCTGTTGGTGTGCTAAATCATATTTACCTAAAAGGAACAATTTCAGAAATAGGCTTTGCTGGAGGCATATCCATAAATAGTGAATTAGCGAAAAACTCTAATCTTCTTCTGGCTTCCAGATTCTTCGGAATATTGGCTGCAGTGTCCTTCACAGTGAGGAGAAGATGCAATCGTTTCACCTGCTCTTTCTGCGCCAACAAGATAAAATTAGACATGTAAATGCATATGCCACAACAAACTGTGATCCAAAATCAAGATTCTTAAACTTTAAAAATCTTTACAATTTCTGGATCTCTTGGCCATTCTATCGTAGAAAACAGGCGCCCTTCATTTCTTGCCCTAGCTAAAATGTTCCACGTATCAAGCTGCTCTCTGTATCATTAAAATTCAAACAGAAATCAAAATACTGTCAAACTCAAGAGTACTTTCAAGTAATATGTAAGACCAACAATACCTTAGATCAGATGACAGCAGATCATGAGTCACAACCTCATAGAGCTGATACAAAGCATTTGCAGCACCTTTAGCTAGTTCAGGTTGATCACGTATCTGCATTTGTTTTTTAAAATGTAACAATTTAGTGAAACAGAATATCATAATATCCAAATCAAAAGCCTATAGAGTTGGAGGAAAAACAAACCATCTTTGACATGTCAACTTATTGTGGATACAAGTAAATTCAGAAATGACCAATAAGGGTCGGCTAAGTTGACACAACTACGGTCATTCTAAGTGGAGGTCATGGGCTCATGGTTCAACAACCAGGCCCCATGTCAGACTAGCAAAAATTAAAAAATAATAATAACAATAAAGAAAGAAATGCATTCAGATATATATGAACAGGTCAACAGCTTTGCAGGGCCAAGCATGTTCAAATCTGAAACCAATTAAGCTCTTTTCAATTAAAAAAAAAAAAAAAACTAAGCAAAGATACACAAGGGCACAATTCTTTTGGGTCACGAGACCATACACCAAGAATATATCAGATGATTCGCTAATCGCTACTGGTTAGAGGTGGCAAACATTACCCATACCCATTTACCCACCCTTACCCATCCATATTAAATGGGTATGGGTCATTAATGGGTATATATAAAAGTTAAATGGGTAATAAATGGGTTACAAAATTTTAACCCTCTTCTAAATGGGTTTAGTGGGTTTGGGTAAGGGTACCCACTACCCAAAGAAAAACTCTGAACCTAAAGCAATCTAAGCCCAAAGCTTTTTCCTCAATTGACGCTACTCAATCCTAAAGCATTTGAACGAAAATCAGTCTCAAACTCAAATTGGTCTCAAACTCAAGCAACCCTAAGCTTAACCAGCAATTAACTCATAAACAAACTACGATATGCTCATATGGAAATCCAAAAATGGTCTAGTCTGTGTGGCTGTTATGTTTTTTAAGGTTTAAAAATAAAGTAGCAGTGGCTAGCTTGTGTGCATCTGCAGATTTTGTTTATGGAATAGGATTTGTGCTAAGCCATGGTTATGTTTGTGTAATTAAGAACTAATGCATGAGAATTTACGTGCATGATCTGATGTGAGAACTAGCTTTTTCATGCACGTATTCCTCCTACATGTATATTCATATGTATGTCAAGGAGCGGTGAGCTTCCTTTTGTTAATTAATCCATTGTTCTTGAATTGGGTTTTTCACAACTCAAACGAGTAACTCAATGGGAAGAGAGTGGTTTAATGGGTAGAGACTCATTTGAATAATTCAACGAGAAGAAACTCATCTTCAAGTACAAATGGTCTAATATTACAAATTTGAATAATTTGTACAATACAAATTTCTTGGTATCGTTGAATGTTTATCTTATATTATTACTTGTATAATATAAAATTAGCTTAATTAAATTTAATATATCAGATTCAGTAATGTCTACATGCATGTCATAATTTATATTGGTATTAAAATTTAAGTATTATGTAAAATTTAGATATATGTAAAAATTTATATACAAAATAATTGAAATTAATACTAATATTAATATTTAATGGGTTAATGGCAAAAAAAAATCATTACTTATAGCGGTTTTAGCAATTTTAACCAAACATTTGAAATTTGGCAAAATAAAACATGACTTTTAATTTTTTTGCAACTCAAAACACCGATCAATATTCCGGTGAACGGATGCTTGCGTGTCAAGCTTGAGTTAGGTGAAGTCTCCACATTAGCAAAAAAATTTTCACCTATGAAAGGGTTATTTGCAAAAAAAAAGTCATGACTTATAGCAGTTTTGGCAATTTTAACACAACTTTTGAAACTTGGCAAAATAAAACATGACCTTTAATTTTTTTGCAACTCGAAATACCAATCGATATTTCGGTGAACGGATGCTTGCATGTCAGGCTGCACTTGGACGAAATCTCAAGTTCATCAAAAAATTTTACACATATGAAACTCACAATTTCATATAAACTGCCGTAATGCTAATTCAAAAGCACAAAGAAAGATAATTAATTAATTAAAAAAATAACTTAACACCAATAACAGTCCAAACCAATACTAGGCTTATTGGTGTCATTGGATGCAGAAATGTTCATGTTTGGACTGTTAGGTTTCAAGAACTTGCTTATTGGTATTAAGTTATTTT
>CATIWM010632139.1:0-15003 GCA_949671775.1 Mallotus repandus
AAAAAAGGATAACAGAGAAAAAAATAAGAAAAATAAGGATAATAGAGAAAAAATAAAAAATAAGGATAACTGTAGGCAGCGGGGTCAGTCGCGCGCCCAAGGGTTGGCGACTACGGCACTGCGCAAGCTCAAGGCTTATTAATAATTATAAGATGGGCTTGAGGCTTATATTGGGGATGGAGTTGTCACTCGGATGAAAATCGAGACACACTTTACAGCAACTATATTCCACGGAGGTACCCAGAAGCCGCCATCAGAGATCGTGTTCGAAAATTGGGTATGGGCTTTTGAATGCCCACCCAACCTTGCTGTTGGCCTCCGTATGTGTTTTGTATTTTATTACCTTTGATTATTTGATTATCTCCTTATTATTGGGTGGATTGCAAATGCTTCCAATTTTATATTTTAATCCAAATTTGCACATTTGTCATTTTGCATGCTTACTACCTTGCACTGGTTACAAAAAAGAACAAATATTACAAATATTCATTCAAAACAAACAGGGATGGGATTAGAGATTACAATAATTTACAAAATTACAATAATGTTGAATTCAAATAAAACCTCTCAAGAACTAATTAACTCATTAATTATTTAGTGATTGGAAATCACAAAGAAACCTACACCAAACACAGGTTAGTTTCGTCTCAAAATAAACAATTTTTTTATATAAAAAGGAAATAAATTCACATGAAGGAGGCACAAGTACTCATTTATACATGGTTTATTTACTCAAACACATATAAAAGTATAATAGTCGCATGCAATTCTAAAGATATTAGGCAATATGTTTGTATCAGTTACTAAAAAAATACCAAAAGGATTCCAAAGACAGAGCATATTCATGCAGGATTCTGGCGAGGAGACGACCGTCACCTGTGAAGAGGCGTCGCCTCTTGGATCCCTTTTAGGAGACGATCGCCTCCTTGCCCTTACCAAGAACTCAAAGGCTCGCAGGTTACTTAAATCCTGTGTAAACCAAATTATATACGATGTGAACGTAAATTTACCACTAATAGATCAATATTTCATGTAATCATGCCTTCATATACTATCCAATGGACTAAAAACTCAAAAAATGATTAAAACCAAGAAAATGAAGTTTTTTATGAAAGCAAGAGCTTAAAAGGCTTAAGAAAGCCTAACTAAGCACTCAGAGCTTGGTTTGTGGGTTTGTGCACTTTTATTAGAAGAGGACCTTCTTTTCCTTCAAGAAAATCAACTCTCCTTAATCAAACTCTTCTTTTTCACCTTTTTCACTCTCTTTTCTCTTCTCCTTCTCTCAAGGTGTCTTTCTTTCTTTTTGCTCTATATTCTCTAGTCTTTCTTTTAGTGTCTAACCTCTCCATCTCAGACCCTCAAGCCCTCTATTTAAGCCTTCTTCCCTTCTCTCTTTCCCATTCCCCAAAAATGCCACTAGGATCAAGCAATCATTTCCCCTCACTCCCCTTATCTTCTTCACACCCTCTCTCCCATGAAAGTCATCCTTTCATGCCCAAATCTGCAGGCTGGAGATTTATGGGTCCACTTCTGGTGTATGGGGACAAAATGCATTTAATGTAAAGTTAGGTCGGCTACTGAAGAGGCAATTGAAGAGGCGTCACCTCTTTGTGCCCAAATGGAAAGGGCGTTGCCTTTTAGGAAGAGGTGATCGCCTCTTCATCGGGCCTTAATTGGGCCTGGGCTAATGGGCTTAGGCATTTAGGATTTGGGTTTTGGGTTTTGGGCTAGGTTCAGGCCTCCGAGTCCGTATTAAAGAAGGCTTCGGGGTCCCTTTACATTCAAAATTTTGACCTTATCATCATTGGACCTTCGTCGTGGGCTGGTCAAACCGAGGGTGTCTACAGTTTGTCCCTTTAGTTTTTCAAAAACTGAATTTGGAAAATCAATTTTTTGAAAAAGTAACATGTAATAAAAGCAGTAAACAGTGAAAGCGACATACCTGACCTTCGAGCATCGCTCGGGCCATTAGTCTCAGGAATTCAAACCCGAGAGGTCAAATTTTAGACTCACTGAAGTATCTTGAAACATGACCGTGATCCTTGAGTTTTTCTGGCCCAATCAGCCACTCATTATAGTTGAGGGGTGAACCCCGGGTTTTCCTGGCCCGAGATGTCATCTAATGAAGAAAGATGAAAATGTGACCGTGTTCCTCGAGTTTTCCTGGCCCTATCAGTTACTCATTAATATTTTAATGTGAATCTTAAGTTTTCCTGGCCCAATCTTCACTCAGTATAGGTGAGGGGGATGAACCCCGGGTTTTCCTGGCCCGATCTTCACTCAGTATAGCTGAGGGGGGTGAACCCCGGATTTTTCTAGCCCGAGATGTCACCCAGTAAAAATAGAAGATGGAAATGTGACCATGTTCTTCAAATTTTGCTAGCCCAATCAGCTACTCATTAATAATTTATCGTGATCCTCGGATTTTCCTGGCCCGATCTTCACTCAGTAAAAAAAGAAGAAGATGCACTTCGGGAATTCAAACCCGACCAGATACTTCCTTACAATGCACACTTTAGGGATTTAAACCCGACCAGACGCTTCATTTTAATGTGCACTTCAGGGATTTAAAGCCGACCAAACACTTCATTTCAATGCGCACTTCAGGGATTCAGACCCAACCAGACGCTTCATTATGATGCGCACTTCGGGAATTCAAACCGGACTAGACGCTTCTGTAAAATGCGTACTTTGAGGATGGGGATTCAAACCCAACCAGACGCTTTATTTCAATGTGTACTTTAGGGATTTAAACCATACCAGACACTTCATTAAAATGCGCACTTCAGGGATTTAAACCCGACCAAATGCTTCATTTTAATGTGCACTTTGGGGATATAAAACCGACCAGACACTTTATTTTAATGCGCACTTTGGGGATTCAAACCCAACCATACGCTTCATTATAATGTGCACTTCAGGGATTCAAACCAGACCAGACGCTTCTGTACAATGCGTACTGCGGGGATGGGGATTCAAACCTGACGAGACGCTTCATTTTAATGTGCACTTTAGGGATTCAAACCAGACTAGACGCTTCATTATAACGTGCACTTTGGGGATTCAAACCCGACCAGACACTTCATTGCTGACACTTCAATCAGAATACCTTCAGTCATTTAAAGTTGATTTTGGGATACACCCGAGAGACAGAATAAGTAATTCTCCATACACTTTTTTTTTCGGGTTCCACTGGGATTCCCACCTACCTGATGGGCCATTCAATAACTTTTTTGCCTTTCCTTTTCTTTTTCCTTTTCCTTTTGCATTTTGGGCCTATCCTTGAAGGCCTACCCCTTTTACTATATATACAAACCTTTCCCTTTCTTTCCCTTTCTTTCCCTTTCTCTTTTCTTTTTTTTCTTTCTCCTTCTCCTTTTCTTTCTCTTTCCTTTCTCCCCATGTTTTCTCATTTTCGAACATGTCTGATAAAAGGTCATTGTCTCTACCCCCTTGGGATCTCATTTCTCCAGCCATTACCCCTCCGCACAGCCATCGATTCACACAAGGCGACACGATTCCCATTTTGGCGGATTTAAAGACTCATATATATTCTTTTGCTTCGGGAGAGGTTAGTATCTAAAATTCCTCATTTTACCTAGCAAATTGTACTAGGTTAGGATGCATTCACATTCATTTATCAATTACGATTAGAAATAGGATTGAATTACATGAAAAAATCCAAATTTTGATAAAAATTTACGAAGGACATGTTGTTCTTCGCGTTAAGGACGCGTCACCTCTTCGAGGAGGCGATCGGCCCTTCAAAGAGGTGATTGCTTCTTGGTAAAGAAGCAATTGCTTCTTGGTGAAGAGGTGATTGCTTCTTGGTGAAGAAGTAATCGTGTCTTTGATGCAAAGAGGGCATCATCCCTTGGACAAGAGGCGTTGCCTCTTAGCTAGGGAAGACCCTTTTTTCTTCCATTTTTCCATTTTTAAATTCACACATCTAAAAATATTTAAATGACACTTTATCAATTCTACTCCCTAGTTTCTCCTTACAGAATGATGCGCACACATTCAAAGGCGCACAGAATTTTTATAGAGCTCGGGTCTTCTATAACGAGGTTATGGACGACTAGAAGGACCAGATTGAGGACACTATATTTGAGGACTTTATCCTTTCTCTACCTGAGGATCAGGGCAAGACGGATTACCAGCCTCTTCATACACTGATGGAGAGGTGGCTAGACACTACTCACACCTTGCACCTACCATTCGGGGAGTTGACGTTGGATCTCATTTCTTTTACTGCTATCACCAGGATTGTGTGTGTCGGGGACCCCATTCCTTTTGATACTAGCATGCATCGGATGAACCTGGATACAGTTGCCTATATCGAGCATCTTCTCGTGGTGATTCCTGACATGAAGGGGACTCACACGATCAAGTTGGATTTGATCTGAAGCTTCTACACCTAGGAGAGAGCCGCGGCAATGACCTCTGCCCGTGAGATTGACCAGGTGGTATGGGCTTTCTTGGTTTACCTGCTTAGCACCACTCTCTTTGCTGACACTGCCAGCTCCCTGGATGTGATGTTCTTTATGCCGCTTCGGGAGTTGGATTTGGTGGCTACCTATGATTGGGGCAACTATACTCTAGCATACCTATATCGCAGCATGGATGAGGTGGTGCATGAAGTGAGAAGGTTCTGCAGCTTTTGGCAAGCCACTCTGGTATTTCTTGAATCCTCTTTTGATTTATTCTAAAAGCTTCTTATTTGTCATCTATTAATAATTTCCTTTACAAGTCTTGGGATTGGAGTTGGAGTTGATTACTGGGATCTCCCGTGTAGTGGATTACCTTCCAGCTATAGAGAGGTAGGGGGCCAGCTGTGTATTGAAGAGACACATGGCCTGCGTGCACATCCATCGGGAGCACCTGAACTCCCTAACTCCTGAAGGGGTACCTGAAAAAAATGAACAAAAAAAACTCTTTTTAGTATTTTGTTAATTTTATTCACTTACCTACTATATTTTTGCAGATACGGAGTGCTATATAGGGACCAGAGAATCAGCAGAATCCTGAAATGGTCTGCTCTAGGCCGCTATCCCTGTAGAGAGTTCTACTTTGGGGTCCTAACTGTCGAGTATGGTATCTTAGTGAGAGAGTCTACAACTAGATTGGGGGTCCCCGGGTGAGATGTGTCCCCAAGTCTCCTCCCAGACACATTTTTTGTACACATGAGTTGAAGGGTGAGGAGCTTGACTGAGTTATTGCTGGAGAGCCGGCTACTAATCATATTGTGTAGGTGAAGAGCTGGTATCTGGATTTCACCCGGACCCACCTCCTGCAGCGAGTCCCTCTGGACGTTGGCTCAACCTCTCAAGTACTTTGTTTGATTCTTTGATCGCATTCCTTGAAGTATCACATTCTGATGCGATTTCTCACTTTCAAGTTGTGGGCACTGGATTTGCATCGTGTGCTAGGCCCCTAGTTTAGGAGAGACCTTCGTAGAGACCCTACACGGACAAGAGTGGAGCAGGCACTTTGACTGGAGCACAGCAGCCTAGACCTCCTACCATTACCACCTTCGATCTGATTGCTGGCAGCCTTGTGCATACTCTGGACCCCTTGGTTTATTGGTGGGTTCCTCCAGGAGAGCTATCACACCATTTTCTGACTTTTGATGAGGAGTTAACACCTGCCTGTGCTCCCGCTAGCATCGCCTATGTAAGTTTGCCTTTGGTCCTGTCATCTTAGAGGGTAAGGATTTTTATTATGCTTATATGTATGCATGCTTGCATGATTTACTCACCTTGTGTTTGCTTAAATAGGATGAGGATGAAGTGAGCCAAGCGAGGATTGCCGCTCTTGAGCGCCGGATTGAGGTGTTACAAATTGATGAGGATGAGGACGATGATGTAGCAGATGGAGGTGGTGCCGAAGAGGGTGAGGATTCTGAGGGCACAGATTCAGATGCTTATTAGATTAGGAGATCTTTGATTTTTGGAAACAATATACATTGTTAAATATGAAGTTTAGGAAATTTTTCTAAATTTTTCTACTTTTCTATTTCATTTTGCTCAGATAGAATATTTTAAAATTAACTCAGTTCAATCAATCATAACTTCAAAGAAATTTGATGTTCTTGATTGCATGAATGTATATACAATCGAATTCTATACTCGCGACTGACATTACACCAAAATTCCAAACAAAACTTATTTTTTTCACTCGTGGAGAGGTGTTCATCTCTTTAAAGAGGCGTCGCCTCTTCAATCCCTGCTCAAGAGGTAATCACCTATTTGCAACAAGGCGTCGCCTCCTCAAAGAGGCAATCGTCTCATCGGCGGTTCTATAGAAGCTTTAAAAACCCTAGCCTTTTCTAAAAACCCTAATTTCTAACTCTGCCATTTTCTCTCTGTTCTCTCCCTAAAATATACCCCAAACCTCCCAAAATGGCCGAAAGAAGCTTGAAACAACTACAGACGATCTTGAAAAGCTTGGATGGTGAATCTTGGTCTAAATTAAAGCCATTTCATTTATCCATTTTTTGATCTTTATATGCTAAGAAGATCAATTTCTCACTTCTTCATGTTCTTGCTCAATTTTGAGATCTTAAGAAATATGTCTTTAGGTTCAACACTGTGGATCTATGCCCCCCTGCCAGAGGAGTTTGAGGCTATCCTTAGCTCTCAGATGGATTCTGGGTGTCAGATCGCGATCCCTTCCATTGAAACTCCGGATTTGCACTCTATGAAGTATCAAATGGTCCAAATGTTCAACTTTTCACCTCAGTTTTCACTTCGCCACATCTTTAACTCTGAGATCCTGATAGACTCTCTTCTAGAAGTGATAGTGAAAGTGGATAACAAGGAAGCATATTGGCCTCGGATGTTGGCCTTTTGTATGTATGCTTAATTTCTACTTGTTTCTCCTTATGGTAATGGTGATTCCAAGATTCTGCATATCATATATCAAGTGGAAGTAGGCTTGAACCCTTTTCCTCTCAATTTGGCTGAAACCATCATAGGATTAGAAAATTTTGCTGAAAATGGATGATTCTCTGAAAGTCCTTTATTACTAGAGGTTTTTTTTCTTTCCATTCTCCATTTACTGCCCCTTTCTTCTGTAATTCTTTACTTTCTGCATCTACAATCTGTACAGACATGGTTTCAAGAAAAGTTGAGGTTACTAGAACCTCCCAGAGATATCACACATTATAAAGCAAAACATTATCGCACTCGAAGACTTCATCCCATTGCAGCAGATGTTCAGAGTTGGTTATCCACTTTCCCTGATACACTGATCTAGTGGATGTGCCCATGGTGGAGGTTGTAGCATGTGACCATTCGGTCTTACACTTACTATATTCCTATAGCTAGCCTTCATTTTACCACTTTTTACCATCCTGCATGGCTTTGCAGGCAGTACAGACATAAACAGCTAATTCCTGAACTTGTGCATGAGTTTGAGCTGGGGCCTCTTACTCAAAATTTTCTAGATAATTTGGCTGCAACTTGGCCTTGGAGGTCCATTCAGAGGTATATCGACTACAACGGAGATCAATCCACTAACGACCAGTATAAGGCATGGGTTCAGTTACAATAGACAGAAATGGATGAATTTATTATGAATAGCAGGACAAGGGCATTACAAGCATCGAGTGCCCAGAGGGTTTAAAAAGAAGAAGACAGAATTACCTTATGTAATTTAGTCTTTATTGCCTTTTGTTAGATAGAATTCCCTTTTTGGTTAAACAATACGTAATAAGCATTTAATGCAAACTTCAACAATAATGAAGGCAATCCATTCCATTTGATATTAGCACAGAGCGACTATATATTTTTGCTTCTTACATATCTCCTGTCACTAATTGGCTTGCCCTTGAAAGTTTTCCAATTAACTATTTTTTTGCTCTCTCTCTCTCCTTTTACATGTCCTTAATTTTACCTAGATCGCCACTTTTGAGGTTTTCAATTAAGCAGGACTTGTAATTTTTCATTTTTTCATCTCTAATATTTGCCTAGGCAGCCCCATTTTTTAGGTTTTCTCCCTAGTGAGACTTTTTAGAAAATATTTTTTTAGTTTGTCGAGGTTGATAGGCTCTCTAAATTAATTCCCTTCTAAATTGGATATGATAGCAGCGCCCTTGGAGAACAGTTTCTTGACCAAGTACAGACTTTTCCAATTCGGCTTAAACTTTCCATTCGGAACAGTCATAATTGGCCTAGTCAGTTTTAAGACCAAATCACCCTCTTTGATCTTCCCTAGCTTAATCTTCTTGTTGTAAGCTCGAGCTATTCTTTTCTGATACAACTGAGAATGATACATAGCTTTCATTCTTTTCTCATCTAATAATGTCAGCTGTGCTGATCGACTTTCCACCCACTGATACTCTAGAATTCTTGATTCCAAGAGAACCCACATAGACTGAATTTCTAATTCTACTGGTAGTACTGCCTCACATTCGTATACTAGCAAATATGGAGTTATGCTAGTGGATGTCCTTGTAGTAGTCCTGTATCCCCATAATACAAACTGAAGATATTCAGACCAATCCCGATAGTTTTTCAGCATCTTGGATAGAATCCTCTTCACATTCTTGTTGGCGGCTTTTACGGCCCCATAGCTTGTGGTCAATATGGAGAAGACTTATGATGTTCAATTTTGTATTCCTTCAACAAAGTAGTTGTCTTATCTCTAAATTGAATACCATTGTCAGAGACAAAGTGATGTGGCAACCCGTATTGGCAAATTATATTCTTCTCTATAAATCTTACCATCTGTTTCGACCCAACCGTGGTGAGTGATTCTGCTTCGACCCACTTAGAAAAGTAATCGATTGCTACCATAATGTATTGATGCCCATTGGACGCTTTTGGCCTTACTTCCCCGACGATATCGATTGCCCAAGCTGTGAACTGCCACAGAGCAGTCAATCCCTGAAGTTTCATAGAAGGAAAATGGCTTACATCACCATATACTTGATAGTTATGACATTTCTTTGCTTATTTCATAAAATTTACTTCCATGGTCAGCCAGAAATAACCTTGACTAGTTATTTTCTTAGCTAAGACTATTCTGTTCATGTGCGGTATGCATACACCTTCATGAACCGCTTCCATAACCTTTCAAGCCTCAGCCTCATCAACACATCTAAGATGTACTCCTATCAGTATTCTTTTATACAACATCCCATTATGGCTGATGAACTACCGGGATAGCATTCTCAAAGACATCCTTTCTTTTCTGTAAGCATCATTAGGGAATTGCCATGTTTTGAGATACTGCTGTAAATCTTGAAACCAAGGTTTCTCTGTGGGGTCAATCGGTATTATCCTGATCTCTTCATAACAGGGAGTTCAGGATTTTACCAGAATGAGAGGTTTGACTGCTACCTATTTCTCTCCTTCTCATGTTGAAGCCAATGTGGCTAAGGCATCTACCATATGATTTTCCTCTCGGGGTAGATGTACAAACTTGCACTGAGCGAAGGATAATAAAATAGTAACTGCATAATCCCAGTACAACTTCAATTTGTCTTCTTTGACTTCCCATTATTTAGATCTCTGCTTGACCAATAACATCGAGTCTCCATATATCGTAATCTCATTAGCCCCCACATTCCGGAGAGCTTCTAAACCATAAATGCAGGCCTCATACTCTGCTTGATTGTTAGTGACCTCAAATTCTAATCTTTTCATCATCACAAACATTTCTCCTTCTGGCAAGGTTAAAATTACACTTATAACTGCTCCCTTGCCATTGACGACCCAATCGAAGTACATTTTCCATGTTTGGATTTTGATCACCCCTAGGTGCTCATCTAGAAACTCTAACTCCTATTCCTGTCCGTTATCCACTGGATTCTGAGCCAAGAAATTTGCCACCGCCCTACCTTTTACTACTTTCATTACCACATAATTTATGTCAAACTCTATGAGCAAAACTAACCATCTGGCCAATTTTCCTGTGAGTGATGGAGTTTGCTAAAGGTATCTGAGTGGATCATGCTTTGAAATTGCTTGAACCCTGTAGGATTGGAAGTAATGTCAAGCTTCTTGGTCACCCAAATCACTACTAGACATGTTTTCTCTACGAGACTATAGTTGGACTAGTTTGGTAGAAGCTTTTTGCTTAGGTAATAGACTACATGTTCAACCTTCCCATTACCTTTCTAGGCTAACATGGCACCTATTGCTTCTCTCTCGATGGCGAGGTAAAGGATTAACAGTTTACCCGGTCTCGATGGTTATAAAATTAGAAGATTCATCAAATAATTCTTTATAGTTTCAAAACCTTGCTGACACTTGTCACCCCAAACAACTGGCTGATTTTTCTTTAAGAGCTTGAAGATGGGCTCGCAGATAGTGGTCAGTTTGGCTATGAATCTGTTGATGTATTGCAGTCGTCCAACGAACCCTTGAACCTCTTTCTCTTTCCTTGGTGCAGGCATTTCTCTAATCGCTTTGACCTTGTTTGGATCCACCTCTATGCTTTTCTGGCTGACGATGTGTCCTAGTAACTTCCCAGAGGTCACCCCAAAAATATATTTCTTCGGGTTAAAGCTTAAGGTTGTATTTTTCTGCTCTAGGTAGGAACTTGTCTCAAGCCTCAAAGTGTCCTTCCCGCGTTGGAGCCTTCACCATTATGTCATCCACATATATCTCAATCTCCTTGTGAACCATGCCATGTAGTAATGTGGTAGCCATCCTCTAATAAGTGGCCCCTACGTTCTTCAACCCAAATGGCATAACTAAATAGTAATAGATGCCCTATTCAGTGGTGAATGAAGTCTTCAGCTTATCTATCACTGCCATCATGATCTGGTTGTACCCCGAGAAACTATCCATGAAAGAGTACATGGCGCTGGAAGCTGCACTGTCGACTAAGGTGTCAATATGCGATAAGGGAAAATCATTATTTAGGCAGGCTTTATTCAAGTCTCGATAATCCACACACACCCTAACCCTTCCGTCCTTCTTAGGAACCAGAACTATATTAGCCAACCACTGAGTGTCATCTATTACATTGAGGAACTTTGCCTTTAACTGCTTCTCCACTTCTTCTTTGATCAGAAGAGCCCATTTCGGCCTTAACCTTCATTTCTTTTGTTTTACCGGTGTGATGTGAGAATATGTAGGGATTCTATGCTTTGTGATCTCTCTATCAATCCCAGGCATATTCTCGTAACCCCAAGAAAATACTTTCTATCTTTTTTTTAGTGTTTCTTTCATTTTTTCTCTCTCATCAAGAGTTAAATCAAAAGTAAAAAGTATGTTTTTAGGATCATCACATGTACCTAAATTATATGATTCAGTTTACACTAAATTAATGTCAAACATATGCATGAAATGATTATCACACACAGAATAACCATTTGGGAACACATCACACAAATAAGCAAAGTCAGACTCTATTGCATTAACTTTAGAAAGGAAAACATCATCAGGTTCAAACAGGCTACAAAGAGAAATATCAATATCATCATAGAAAACGTCCATAATGGAATCCAATACATAGTATTCAAAGTCACGTTCCTTTTCCTGGTTGGCAGCGTCCTTCGATTCCACTGTAGGGACATCCTCTTCAGGTTCCAGAGACAGCACCAATTCTTCCACTATTGGCTCTTCCATAATAACTTCACTAGTCCCATTCACCTATTTAACAAAGATTTTAAAATCGGGGACCAATTTTTTAGTAATCATCAATGGCTTAGGAGCTCCTCAGTATAGGGTATTAGCGCCTTTCTCCACAAACGTCTCCCACAACGGCTAACCTTCGACTTAGTCTTTGCTTTCTTCTTCCCAGACTTAGTCTTAATTCTACCATCTTCCTTAGATTCGCCATCCTTAGAATATCCTATCCCGTGCTTCAAAAATGCGACCTTAGACTTCACATACTCAGGTGGGCCCTGTTGATTCCTTCCTAATCCCATTCCAAGCATGAAATTCTAGCTCTTCATCATGTTCATGATTTTGGGACGTAGCTCATCTTGGTAGATCATGCAAATTTCAAAACTCAGACTAAGAGGGATCTCTTGAGGTGCTAACTTCAAAGTAGCAATAGCGGCCTCAGTTTCAACCGAGATGATGAAGGTTGACCCAAACTTCAATAGGTCCAGTTTTGACCAACGCCTTAAATGTTCCTTCGACAGGCCTTTTGGTGTCATCATAAGCCTTAATCACCACATCAGACGACTTCAAGTTTGCCACTGTCAATCCTAACTTAGGCAAAATCTTTAAAGGGCAAATATTTATAGTAGATCCATTGTACACCATCACGCAACTAGTTAACTTTCCCTTCACTTCCACCTTGATGAATAAAGGCTTGAGGTGATCTCTTCCTTCTAGAGGCAAATCCTCATTGATAAACATAATAGCTCCATAGGGGCTTTCTGTTAATACATCCACCAATTGTTCAGGGGTATGGCTTATAAGAACTTTCTTATGATCTAAAGCCATAACTAATGCCTCCCGATGGGCTTTGGAGTGCATAAGCATCTCCCAGACACTAGAGAGAGTTTTCGCTTCCTTCTTGGCCTCAGCAACTTCTTCGGCTTCCTTATCTTTCTCAGATTCTTTTTTTGAGTCTATTTGCTTTTCTTTAGACTTAGCAGATTTCATTTCTTCCTCCTTCTTTTTAATTTTTTCGACTGGTTGGATTTGCTTTCTTCCCTCATTCTTCCACAAATTAGGAGTTCCTCCCTCTTCATCATCAGAGCTTCATATGTCTAAGACACTCTCATTGACCTTAACAGACTGTTCTCTCAGACTTAGGCATTTTGGTTTGGGTTTTAGTAGTGCAGGTGTGGTATTAACAAAGGAGTTTAATACTTGCTCCTCAATTAAACTGGTGTTTATCATGCGTATGGATTGATTTAGTGGTGGCACATTTCTGTAATTGGGTAGGTGGTTATTTCTGGTGCTCGATTTTCTATTTTTGAGATTAGTGATTTTGCCTAAGTCAATTAAATCTTGGACTTCATGTTTCAAATGAGTGCAGTTGTCCATATCATGCCCAATGTTCTGGTGGTATTTGCAATACAATTTCGGGTCAGCATTGGGGATAATGGTCTTTGTGGTAGAGGTCGTAGCAAGTTATTCTTGATCAGTTTCTCCAAGACTTTAGAGAGAGGTCTCACTAGATTAGAAAATCTTTTAAGTTGTTGAGCAACATTTATCTGTACGTTGCCGATTGAACCTATCCCACTGCTAGATCCAGCCCCTTCTTTACTAGAGGGTCTCCTAGTGAAGGATTTTCTTTCTTTTGTCAAGTCAGATTCTTTCTGGACCCTAAATCTATACATCTCTTTGAAATTCTGGATCCCTAAATCTTTCAACTTCTTAGAGAGTGGGAGCACACATCCCTCTATTGGTATCACTAATTGATCAGTCTCAGCCGACTGGTGTTTCATCTGAGCTAGCTTTGCTCTCTACCTGATGAGGTAGTCAGCAAAAGGTTCATTGAACTTCTGCTTTATATTCTATAAATCGCTTAAGGATGCATCCATCTGGATGTTAAGACTGTACTATTTCATAAAAGTAGCACACAATCCTTCCCAATCAACTTGGATATGAGGTTCCAAGGAATAATACCACTTGATTGGTGCTCCTTCGAGAGACAAAGAAAATTGTTTGACAATTTGTGCTTTACTCAAACTGGTCATCCTCATATGAGTTACATACTGTTTAAAATGTAAATGGGGATCTTCAACACTAATGAACTTTTTCATATCAGGAAATCTAAATTTTCGGGGTAGAGGGTCGTCGTATTCTCCCAAACTCAAATTAGAGTAGTTTATGAGGGCATCTATCCCTTTCTCCTTCATCTGCATCTGCATCTGAGCCATAGTTTTAACAAGATCTTTAGCCTAATCCAGCTTCTCTACATTTTTTGAGGCATCTATCCTTTATTGGGTTATTGGTTCTGCCAATGGAGTTTCTTGGTCATCCTCTCTTTCTTGCCTCCCCAGATTTTCAGCATCAAGATCAAATGGGTGAGGTTGAGGCAGTGGCAGTTCTTGCCTATTCTCTCTTCTCATTTCTGCCATCATCTCTCGTATTATAGTTCTGGTCTATTCAGTAATTTCTACTTTCAGCTGTTCGGGATTGAAACTTGTCGATGTTGCCTCTTTCGACATTCTGACTAAATGATCGGTGTCGGAGCAAGTCCAAGCAGACGACTGGTTTGGATTTATATATGCAACCACTATAAGTTAGAAATATACATGGCGTGTATGCATGATGTGCAAGTTTACTTAATTATTTAAGAAAGAAAATAACCACTTATTCACATATAACACGTAACAAGATAAAGCTCTACAAACGATATCTCCACCCTTATTTCTCCCACATGCGTATTCAATGGCGAGTTTCTTTCCTAGGATTGTTAGCCTAGTTTCGATTATCAATAGGGAACATCAAACCGACGGATGCAACAAATCTCTCAAGATGGGGTAAACAAGTAGTAATTCTTTACAATAAAAATCAAGTCCATGTTCCATGGGCCGTGATAGGCATTAAAGGCCTATCTTGGCATGGGTTGTGTAAAAATGGGCCCTAGTGGGCATGAAAGGGCCCAACTTAATATAATCCATTTACAATGGGCTTGGATTTTATTGCAAGAATTGCTATATGGCATAAAATGCATGCAGTTGGAAAAAACCTTAGTGGACATTACTAAGTCATTTACATGAGCTGAATCAAGGGTAACAAGCTACGATTTCCACAGCTATATACATCCATTTGCGTCTCCCCACTCAAGGGTTTGTGCTACATGGATAGTACATGCCGTGAGTGACAATAATTGAATACTTCACTACCAGGTTTGAATGAAACATCGGCAACAAAACAAAGATTATTGTCTGGTTATTTGGGACTTGTGTGCTCATTGTGTGAACATGTGTAATGAATGCAAAAAATACAAAGGAAATATAGAAATAATCGAAGATGATAAATTACAAAACACTGAAATCAATTTCTTTATCCCCAATGGAGTCACCACTGTAGGCGGCTGGGTTAGTCGTGCGCCCAAGTGTTGGCAACCATTGCACTG
>CATIWM010632155.1:0-16494 GCA_949671775.1 Mallotus repandus
TTATTATATATATTATTTCAGAAATTATTCCTTCACAAAAATTGAAAATCATTACACAAGTTTCAATGAACATTCCACTTTGGTGGTAACATTCACATTGACCTATACAATCTTCTCAATTAGGAATTTCTCAAAAGCCCATTAGTAATATGCATACTAAACATAAATATATGCATAAAATCACACGCATGAGATACTAATCGCAAATGTATCTATATTGTTAAATACATGCTCAAACACATAAGTTTTGAACACAAAACACAAATCTAATTGCAATTATGTCATATAAACAAACTCAAGAGTATATAGTATCACTTATATCACAAATCACCAACATAAGTATAAATAATTATTGACTCATAATTAAATAATCTTATATATAATGAATAGCTTTTCACAACTCACATGAAAATAATTCTCTATTTTATGTACAAATATAAGCATAAATATATGAATAATTTAAACCATATATGCATAGTAAGATATTATAAACATATATTATATGGATGTACCCCTTTACACACTCAACAAGTGAAATATATATTAATCACTCAAATATAAATTCTAAAAGTAAATTAGCCTTGCATTTGGATGTAAACCTTTGATTTGAAAATTTTTAAACTTCAAATATAACAATTTTACATAACATGTATTTTAATATTATTTCAAACTCACACTAACATAGTTGCCAAATAACAATTTGATCCAAAATCAAATCCATGACATCTCTTACATCCAAGCATAGCATAATTTTTATTCTGAGAGACTTAATTTTAAAAATGATTAAATTACATAACATCACAAACTCACTAGTGTTGTTCATAACCATTCATCATGTGTAATACGATATCAAAATTCCATTTATTTATTTTACATACAAATCAAATTAATTAATTTTCAACACTCAAAATATTAATTCATACCTAATTATAAAATTTGCTCATTTTAAAACATAAATTACGATTATCACACAAAGGAAAACATTAAAAGTCAACACACAAGATTTGACCGCACTAGTTAACAATCCTAATCAAAATAGGACTTATAATTCCTTTTTTTATTTTGGGTTTATTTCAATTTTTTAATTAAATTGAAATAATATTAAAAATCCAAATTAAATTTGGATAAAAATTTATACTCAAATCTAATTTTATATATATTAATATAATAAAATTAAATCAAAACAACAATAATTTTAAAAAAAAAATACTTATTTTCTTGAACAATTTGATTATATATATGTTGCACAAGGCATGCATCAATTAGCTAAGACAAAACATTCAAATTTAACCATTGTGTACAATTGATGTGACAAGAACAACACTATACCAAGATAACTTAAATTGCTTTCCAGTCCAACTGCCCATTGCATGAAAATTTCTTGTTGGTGTCAAATTATACATAGATTTAGGACCTTAAATTGTATGCATTCATACATTTATTATAGCATGTAGTATAGTAAAGCATATAGAATTAGATACTTTTAAGTTTTCTTTGTTTCTTATAGGGAAAAGGAGTTAGGTGGTGATTTGGTGAAAAAGAGAAGCAAAAGAAGGAAAAAAGGAGTAAAGTAGCAATAAAGCAACCTACTGCTGCGATCATGGCTAGGTGCACGATCATGGGAATGCCAAAATGCCAGCCCCAAGTGATATCAAGCCTTTTGCAAATTCTTGTTAGCCTATGCTTTTGTTGCGAGTGTGACTTTTGCGCGATCATGACCCTTTCATGAAACGCCCTTTTGTTGTGAGCGCGGCTTGTGCGCGATCGCGGGCAGCACGTTTCCAGCGCATAACATACTGAGGTGTACTTTTTATGAAAAGAAAATCTAAGGGAGGTGAAAGGACATATTTTAGAAAAGGCTATAAAGGACAAAGAGCATAAATTACTTAGGGACTACTCATTCTACACACTCTCTCACTTACACAAGAGGATCTAATACAAGCAATGAGAAAAAGAAGAAGAAAGAGAAAAAAAAGAAGTGAAAGAGAGGACCCAATTGAAGATTCAAGCTCCTTAGATAACATTTCTCACTTTCTTTCTAATTGTAGTCTCTTGTTTGTATTTTGAATATTGAATGATGAATTTTGCAGCCATGAGTGGCTAAGTTCTTAAATATTGCTAGGACTTTGAGACCCACTTAATTTAATGTTAATTTGGTAGTTATTATTGCTTCTTAAATGCATATTGTATTTGTTGTTCATGTTAAATGTTATATTGTGTTGGATATAACTCTAGTTTAGATCTATGCAATGAGAGTTGGTAGATCTAATAGACCTATAAACACATGTTAGAATGATTAAATGTCTTGAGAAAGCTTAATCCTATCTAATTCTCTCATAGGTTTTGCTTAATGCCTTGCATGCTTGACATTGGTTTATATTTATGGTGATGATGAGAATTAAGCTATATTTATGAATCTCAATTGATTGATGCTTGTAGAGTTGAGTAGCTACTTAAGAAAGAGTACTCAATGATTTTTGAAAAACCTGAGATATACATTGAGAAGTTGATTAATTCTATCAAGTTAACTTAATGAAAATGTGGTGTTTAATCTCCCAACAACATGCCTTTACCATTGATTCATTTCCTTTATTGATTTTGATTAGCAATAGCTTAATTTACATTCTTTAGTTTAATTGTTATTTTAGTTGTTTATTTGCTTTAATCAAACCACAATTGCAAGCTCTAAACAAATATGATTAAGACTAATAGGTGCTTAGTACCAATCCTTATAGGAAATGATACTCTATTATCTACTTTATTGCTTGTCAACCCGTGCACTTGTGGACATCAACAATTCAATACATCCATAGAAAAAGAATAAACTCCTTTGATGCAAATTCAAAGTTGTTTTGTTTTTTTTTTTTTTTTTGACATATTAATTACACATTATTCTTGGATATAACCACACACATGTATACAACTACACTTCGACATATTTCACAAATGAAAGGACAAAGTCTAATCAAGCAATAAAATATTATCCATGAGGTACACTAAACTAAGCTCAATTAATTTTGGATAATTCCGTATATATGGCCATACTTTGATGCTTTAACCTAACGCATATATATGACTATAATTAGATGGGGTGGGTCACCCAAACAAACTGAATAGCAAGATTAAAGCAGTATAAATTTATATGCGAATGAGTACATAACATACGAAAGCCACCATATGTATACATATTAAATTTAATCAACAATTAATCAAATTATTAGCCTAAACAATTTAATTTAAATATAAGAATCAATTTAGGGTTTTAAATTAATGCACAAACAAGCTCTGATACCATATGAAATCAAATTATAGGATCTAGTACATAAATTTAAAACATCCAACAATATAATTATTAATATATAGCGGAAGCAATCACATACCTATTTCATATTTGATGTAGATATCCCTTCTTTAAATCATCACTATACCATAAACAATAAAATAAAAATAATTAGTATTAAGAAAAAAGAAGACTAGATCTTCCTCTCCTATCCTTCTTACTATTAGCAAAGATACTTTGACTGTTTTCATATATTAATTGTATCAGTATTGTATCATTTTTGTATTTTGAATTATATCTTTAAAGATTGAGTTGTTACAATCATCAGTTAGAGATTTTATAGGCTTTAAATGATTTTTTGTTTCAGCTGTATATATATTTCTATTCTTCTAATGAGAACGTCAATCCTTTCTCAAATTCTCTTCTTGTTGAACTCTATAGTATGTCATCGTATCATAGCAGTTATAGCTACTAATCTTTTCTTCTCTTTCTTCTCTTTTCAATCATTATGGAAAACAATAACAACAATAATGGAGTCCAAACTTCCACTGACTCCTCAACCAACCTACTCACCATTGACACAACTGTTCAATCACCAATAAAATTAACCAACAACAATTATCCTTCATGGAAACTTCAATTTCAAACCCTTCCTCCTGGATATGACCTCCTTGGCTACATCGACGGATCCAAAACTTGTCCTCCATTAACAATAACACCACTCCTAACCCTGTTAATCTTTCTTGGACTAGATAAGATCAGTTGATCCTCAACGCCATAGTCAGCTCTCTTTCTCCCAATATTATTCCTTTCATAGCTAATTTAGCTACCTCCAAACAAGCTTGGGACATATTACCCACCACCTATGCCAAGCCATCTGGGGGATGCATCAAACACATCAAACAACAAATCAAAACCTTGACCAAAGGCTCCATGACAATAACATATTTCTTACACACACATAAAGCTCGAGTAAATGAGTTAGCCATATTGAGTGCTTCAATGGATATTGAAGATGTTATTGACATTATTTTGTAAGCTAAGGAGATGATTATAAAGAGCTTGCTCGAGCCATTTAAGCACGTGAATCATCTATCAGGTTTGAAGAACTGCACGAAAAACTTGTCACTTTTGAAATTAAAACAAAAAAATGACTCTTCTCACTTCCCAGTAACAGCAAATATAGCAACAAAACAAAACATCAACACCCACAACCAAAATAATTACCGAAATCAAACCACCAACACTGGTACCTATCAACAAAACTTATTCAATTCAAATCAGAAAAATAAAAAACCTCACCCCTACCTTGGTTATTATCAAATATAAGGAGTTCAAGGTCACACTGCAAAAATTAAAATTGGAACAACAAAAAACCTCGCCCCTACCTTGGTTATTGTCAAATATGTGTAGTTCAAGGTCACACTGCAAAATGATGTCCGTAGACAACTAGGTTTAGCGCGCATCCAAGATTTTAGCAATCGTAACACTGTTTGAGCTCAGAGCTCCAAGGAACACACTAACCATATCATAAAGAAATGGCGCGGAGATCAGGAGTCATCACCCAGGGTAATAACTGGGACAAATCGTAGGTGGTGGTAACTCAATTCTCTAAAAGAGACTTAGCACCACAACCAGGAAATTCTAGGAATGGAATACCAACTTCTTTTAGTCTCGTGTTCTTTAAAATTAGTTTATGAATTACTATCTTACTCTCTAATTACATGCATTTCATTAAACCCTAATTAATCATCCATTTAACCCTAAGGCAACTAATCATGAAAGAGCATATAAAAAATACATTCACAAGGTGCAACGTCCCTAAATTAATTTAATCTATATCGATTTTAATTTAAAGTTAGCTAAATCTACATATTTTATCAATTTTAATTTAAAGTTAGCTAAATCTACATATTTTATTTACAAATGAAATGCAACTAAAGGTGGGCCTACATGTTAATTAATTAGTGAGCTTATATCTACAAATTTTAATTCTAAAGAAATGGCCTAAGTCTATCAATTTTAAAAGAAAATGGAAATGAATTAATGGCCTAATTCTAATTCATTTTAAACAAAATGAGGTGATTCTAAATCTATATTTATTTTTAAAAAGAAAATGCTTTAATGGGCTGAGTTAAATCTAAATTAATTTTATTAATTAAAAAGGTAGGCCTAAGTCTAAATTAACTTAATGGGCCTAAATTAATTTTAAAAGTTAATTAAAACCTAAAATCAATTTTAAAGCCTATTATTAATGAGTTTAATCTAAGCGTGGGCTTAGGGCCCAAAATAAATAAAAATAATAAAAAAACATAAAACAGGCCCAAACAAATAAAATAAAACAAATAACAAATAAACATATTGTGATTTCTAACCCTAATTTAATTTACATGCAACCTAAATTAACTACAGCCACCATTAATTTTAATTAGGGTTACCAAATAAACCTAAATTAATCTAATTAATTTTAAAGCACAGAAAAATAAAGATTTTACTATTTTTCCTCTACTCGGGCTATTACAATTTCTACGAACAATAATAGTTACATGCCTAAAATCAAAAATAAATACAATACAAGTACCACTAAAACACATACAATAAAATAAACCTAAAACTACGTGATTTTAACATGGATTAATCCATGGCATTCCATGGACCTTCATGGATTCGGTTGTTGATTCCCCACGTTCACCCCATGGCTCAAATCACTCCCATCATCATCATCACATAAAAATACACATAAACCAATAAAGACAATTATCAGAATATAAATAAAAATCAAATAAAATAAAATAAAGAGAAAGAAAAGAAGATGAAATGAATGTTGTGGATGCGGTATTGATTGCTCCTCATAGTAGACTTGTTCACCGTATTATTGTTAGAATAGAATCATAGACTTGATATTTGGATCTATGGCTTAATTTATGTCTTTTCCAAAGCAAGTAAAAGAAAATCAGAAGAAAGAAAAAAAAGGGATTTTTTTTGCGTAAATTCTATTTTTTAGAAAAGAGAGAGCCCTTTTTTTTTCTCTGCATCCCAAAAGCCTTCCTCCCTTCTTTTCAAAAAAGAAAAGCCTCCCTTCAAATAAAAATGCATAGAGTTTTATCAACTCAGGACACTCCCTCATGTGATTAAAATCACAGGAGATAAAGTTTTATTATTTTTTATTATTTTTTGAACCTAAAACAAACTGATAATCAAGGATTATCAGGATAAAAATTAATTTATTTTTTTATCTTTTATTTTCAAAATGTTTTTTAACCAATCAAAAAAATAAGTTAAAAAATAATAAAAAAATTACGGAAGTCTATCGGACCTATGCAATTCCAACCGGAATTGTGTAATTTCAGTTGAAAATACATAATTCCGATCAAAAATACATAATTCCAATTGAAATTGTACATTTCCGATCGGAATTGTACATTTTCGATCAGAATTATACATTTTCGATCGAAAACGTGTAATTCCGGTCGGAATTACATATTTCCTATCTAGTTATGTAATTCTGACCAGAATTACATAACTCCGATCGATGATTTTTTTAACTTTTAATTACAAAATGATCTTTGAAAGAATTAAAAATTTTACAATTGGGTCCTTAAAAATGCTACAATTGGGTCCTAAAAATGCAATTAAGCCTTGAGATCTGAAATTCAAACACTTGAGACCTATTTACAATAAATTTTCATCATTGGAGTCCTCTGGTGCATCCACACTCGAATTAACAGAAATCGGGTGCTTATAGTTGCCCCACTTTGTCGTTGTTTGCTTGTTAAATTGCAACAAAGCAAATAAGCACACAATTTCAAAAGCAAAGAGTTAGGACACTTACCTTTGTATTTTGAGACTTTTATTTGTGATTGATGCTCATGTTGCTGCGCAACATTATGCAGAATGCTAAAGCAATATGGGATGTCTAGTGAAAAAGTGATTTGAAGATGTGCTATAGTTCCTGTGGAACGTATAATGATGATTTTGAAGAAATTAGTTATATTCCCTATGGGACGTCTAGCTATGTGATAAATTTTGCTATATTCCCTATGGGACGTCTAGCGAAGTGATGCTATAACTACTTTGTAGTGTCTAGTAGATAGCACTTTATTCCCTATGGGACATCTAGTGAACTGTGATTTAAAGATGCGTATAGTTCCTGTGGAACGTCTGGCGGTGATGCTATAACTACTGTTTAGTGTCTAGCTGATTTCACTATATTCCATGTGGGTCGTCTAGAGAAGTGAAATTAGCTATATTCCTTGTGGAACATCTAGCTATGTGATGAATTTTGTTATATTCCTTGTGGAACGTCTAGAGTGATTTGAAGATGCGCTATAATTCTTGTAGAACATTTAGCGAAGTGATGCTATAACTACTATGTAGTGTCTAGCGAAAAGTAATTTTGAGAATGTGTTATAACTACTGTGTGGTATATAGCAAAGTGAACTTCAAATTGAGTTATAGCTATCATGTAGCTTATAACAGAGTGAATTTGTGGTTTATGTTATAGCTATAGTGTAGCATATAGCGAAATGTAAATGCAGAAGTTAAATTTTTCTAGATTTTACTGCAATCCTTTCATTGCTCACTAGCTTTAATCAGTTGCAACCCTACCCTTTCATTACTCGCCTTTGATGTTGTAGTCCATAACTGCTTGCTACTTGTTTTGAGTGCTTGAATTCTTTATGCCGACTGATTGGAACTTTCGTTAACTGATTTTGAAATTTTGCTGATTACTTTGAGTTTCTGGCTGATTGACTTTGAATTTCTCTGCTGATGAACTTTGAATTCTTATTGATCGACTTTGATCAACTACCTTCATTGTTCACTGACCTTGATTGACTTGATAGTGTTAGTGCTTATACCATTTGTTGGACATCTTCTTCTGGATTTGAATTCCAGAAGACTTGTTGAAGTTAAAGTTAGTTTCAACATGATAATTGTACAAACATATATTATAATTGAGTAAATTCATCAATTTATCATAAGATAATGTGCATTCAATGAATCTCACTAATTTTGATTTTGATGGCTATCATTTATTTGCAATTCGCAAAGTCAGAGGTATTGTTAACCATCTTATGCTTAGAGTGTATTATTTACCAAGTGAAGAGCTAACTTTCACACATAAATTTTGGGAGAATTTGCTAGATAAAACTTGTGGACATTAAGCATAAACATATCAAATTTTGAGTATTAAAACAGTCTTTAAGTTATTTTTGTGCTTTACTTCCTAATCCAAGTATTCCCCTGCCTTTCTCATATTACTCAGCGTGGATACCGTTGGAAAGGTCCTTCAGATACTCATACTCTTAAAGAGCATTGGATTAAATAGAGCAGCTTTTGACGTACTGGAGGATTCACATTGATACTCTTGCTCATTTTTTAGCATTGGAGTATATTAGAAGTGCTTGCTCTTATCTTGATTCTCCTTTTAGTATTCCCCCGCCTTTCTTGTATTACTCAGCGTGGATACCGTTAAGCGATTTTGTACTCGTACTCATTCGAGCATTAGAGTAGATTAAATGCACATTTATTATTCTAAAGACTGAAATGATACTTTAAAATTCAAGCAATTTATACTGCAAATACACAGATTTTATTTTTACATCTTCTTCCCTTTATTTGGGTGCAAATAAGCATTAGATTCATTAGAGTTTAGAAACTCTCAGCACAGAGTTGTAAAGTAAACATCTAAACTCTGCAAGGCTAATAAAAGAGAGCCATTAATATCAAAGTTCATGAGATAATTTTTTTTTTTTGCACGTGATCTCATGAAATGGATGAATTTGCTTTGAATTTTTGAAATTTATTATTATTATTATTATTTTTTCAGGATGCAATTTATCACAAAAACTAAAGGGATAAATTTTTGTTACTTCCCTTAAACATTCATCAGGATGTTTATCACACGGGGTGATATTTTGATGAGTGATTGGTATTCGCCTTCTTGCCCATTATTACTGTCATGCTGGTTCTTTCCCCTTCTTCTTTCCCTTTTATTTTCCCTGTACAAAATATCATAAGTTAGTTTGGTCTGTTTGTATGTAAATAAGTTTTATTAAAATGCAACTTCATTCTTTTGCATTCTTTCCTTTTTTATTGTGGTGATGATGTCTCTGATCACAGGGTTCTTAATACTCCGTTATTGAGGTCATGGCATAAGGTTGAGTTTGTCCTTCTATTATTGTCATTGATGCTACTATAAAGGGCCTCATTCCTCTTTCTGACATCTCCTACAAAATGGTTTAGCAGTTAAAGACCTTATTTTATGATCAAAGAAGTTTCAGAGTACATTCATTGTAAGTTTTGATTGCATTCTTCCCTTTTCTGGGCTGGTGACTATATTATTATTGTGTTGGACCTTCTCATCATTGACCTTGATATAGCGGAGTTCTACTTTGATTGGACAGGGGTTGAGAGAGGTGTTTCTCCAAGGATTTAATGTTTCATTTTGCTTGAGCTTTTTATAGAGAGGTACACTCAGGAGCATCTCCTAGAGTAGATTCTTGCTAATTCATCTGAGGTACACTTATTATCACTCTTTCCCATATTATTGATTTCACAATTTATAGGAGTAGGTTCTCCTTTTGTTGAAACTCCAAGTGATATTCCAGATGATGCTCCAAAAAGGGCTTTGAAGATGGATGCTAAGTTTGAGGAATTCGAGCCTCTTATCTATCCACCTTGAGGTTATCCAAGATGAGGCTTCTGCAGGTGTTATCATCAAATGTATCTCCTTGTTGGATCGATCTAAAATATATTGGGGTTCCTCCCTTTCAGAATCCTATTGAACATCAAGTTCACCTTGATAATGTCACTCCTCCTATTTTCACTCCTCTAGCCTCTGACTACTTTCCTGTACTTTTACAATGCTAATTTTGAATGTTAGTAGAAAAGTATTTGTACAGTCTCAAAGATCTTTTACTATGCTAAACAAGTATTTCACAACAAATGTATGCAAGTGTATGCATGATATGTATGATATGCATGATCCTAATAGGTCTTTTGTTTGGAGCTGAGTTATACTCACAGCTTAGAATATGAGAACAAGATGCTTTATCAACAACTTGCAAATTTGAGCATTTAATGCTTTGATGTTGGTACTTCTGGTGCTAGAGCTTCTGATGTAGTTCCTTTGATAGATGACCGGCTAGTTGATGAAGTCCATAGCCTGATGAACTATTGTCTGTTGCTTGTAGTTCACTTTTCTTGCTCCCAAAACCCTTTTGCTGACTCTTATACTTCAGTGTTCCATCTTCAGTCTTTGAGTGTAGATTCATTGTCTTACCCCCAATATATTTACATTTTTCCCCTTAGTTTCTTATAGTTTTATTTCACAGAGATGGTAATGCTAGGTTCATCAGTATTCTTTAGGGAATAAAGCCACCTGAACTCTCTAGGTACAAGAAAATACGAGGACTTTACAAAATAAACCACAAAGGGTTGACAAAAAGAGAAAACAAAACTAAAATAGTGATCTCATAGCTTTGATTTCTTTAGCTTACATTATGTTTTGTTTGTTCCACTTAGATACTTATGCAGTACAACAAAGACGAATATGCAATATTCTAACAAAAATTTCAAATTCAACTTTACTCATTCATTAGGGCAAAAATGACAACATTCATTACATCACACAATACAACACCTATTCTCATTTTTATTTTCTTAATTTTATCTAGTTAACCCTTTCTGGTTTTCTAGTAAGTGGACTTATTCATTCTTTATTTTTCTTTTTTTTTTACGTTCTCTCAAATTTTCTTCTCTTCTCAGAAGTTATACCATATGATATAGGAATGTTCTTTGAATTTTTATTTGTGCCCATAATGAATGAATCTAATTGAATTGAATTTATATCAAATATGCATATGTGATTAATATTATAATGTACAGTACCATCAGGATGCACATCACATAAGTAAGCCAAATCTGAATTCATATCATCGATCATTAAAACCAAAAACAATTCTTAAGAAATTGAAAAGTTATTCAAAGAAAAAGAATGACAATATTATCTAATATTCTAATTGCTAGGGATGTTAGATCTTATAGTGGTTGTCTTTCTTCAGGTGGCATACACAATAACTATTCTTGCATTTCCTCAGGGATTTCCTCGATCACCTCTTCCTTGTTGTCATGTATTAGATTCTCAATTTCCTCAGGTTGTAAACCGTCATCATTCAAGTCCACAAGTGTCTCAGGGTTCATCATTTACAGTCTTTCCATTAGGTTGGGTGACACATTTCTCACAATCATCCTTACTTGATCCTTCTCAGCCAGCTTATTCTTCATTAACCCTACCTTGTTCATGAACCTTGTTAGAAAGTCCGAGAATGATTTATTTGGCTTCTATTTAGTCAGCTCCAAATCCCTGATAGACATTTCCAGCTTAATGTTATGGTCATATTTCTTAAGGAAAGGAATACATAATTCCCTCCAATCAGCCCTAACAGACTTTTCTAATCCATAATACCAATTCACAGCCATTCCTTCTAAAGACAATATAAATAACTTTATCACTATAGACAATGGAGCTTTAGTGGTGTTCATAGTTATTGTATATTGACTCAGGTGAATCCTTGGGTCTCCCGAACCATTGAATTTCTACAACTGGGGCATTTTGAACTTATCAGGTAGCTTGTCACCCCCTGTACACATTATATCATCGAAGTCAAATGAACACCACGTGCCTTGTCTTCTTATTAGTTCCTCCACTTAAGCCATTCTGTAGGCCAATGCTTGCATTTACTTGGACTCAAGTTCCTGAACCTGCTCAAGTGATTCTTTTTTAGCCTTCTCAACCATATAGTTTTCCACATCTTTAACTTTCATGTCTATAGTAGGCATATTCCTAGCAGCATTCAAGGGTTGCCCCCAGTATTATTAGCATTTGGATCATCTGCAACTAGTGGATTAGCAATAGGTGGTACTACAGCGATAGGCGCAGGTGCAGCAATAAGAGGTGGCATTAATCCAGCTAAGGCTTGTCTTAGTTCATCTTGAATTATAGATCTTATATCATCCATTAAAGCTCTTTTGATATCTTCTAATGCCCAGTTTCCTCCCTGTTTTTGTTCCATATCTTCTATTTACTTAGAGCTGGTGTTGGTGGTGCTGTAAAGTGGATTGACAAGACTTTTCTCTAATCTACTAAAGATCTTTTTTACTATTAACTGCGAACTTGACTCAGCTCTTACTAGTCTACCACCTCTTCATTCTAAAACATAGGATGACCCAGATGAATCTATGATGGCTGCAAAATAAAGTGTTAGTATGATGCATAAAATGTATGTATGCATGTATGTGCTATGCAACAAGTAGCAAGTAACAGGTAGCAAGTAACAGGTAACAATTCAAATGTATAACATACATCCTTCCAACCTTATTCCTCCCACACACGTATTCAATGGTGAGTCTCTTATCCTAGGATTTTTTGTCTTGGCCTTAATATCAACATGGGATATCAAGAACTGATGTGCATGCCAAATCTCTCAAAGTAGTAAAGCATAGAAATAGCATTTCTAGGTATAAAAGTTTAGCCCAATCTTTATTAGCCCAAATAGGCCTCTAAAGTATGGGCTTGGGAAATACCTCATGGCAACAAACACAAACAATTTGGGTAAATCTTAGAGGAAGTTACTAGGCCACTACATAAGCTGAGTCCGGTAAAAAAAGTCAAGATTCCCTTAGCAAGATGCCCTCCTTTAAGACTTAAGTTACAAGCCAAGGTCAGAGGGGCCCGACATCCTTTGCAAACTCGAGAGAAGACTACCCCCCCCCCTTTAAAACTTGTGTCACAGACTCTAGTCAAATAAGCTCGATAATCTCTCTTAAACCGAGTTAAGGTTAAGAGTGATGGTTAACCAATTTACAATCCTATGAAGCTAGTGGAATCAAGGGACTATAAACCAACGCCATCAGTTTAATAAAGACATGCAAAAATGAATGCAAGAAAAAATAATTATTATAAAAAACACAAGTAGAATCAGTATCTTTTATCCCGAGTGGAGTCGCCATTGTAGACAGTGGGGTTTGGCGCGGGTCTAAGATTTTAGCAACCGCGACATTGTTTGAGCTCAGGGCATGGAGATGAGGAGTCGTCACCCAGGGTAATAACTGGGACAAATCATAGCTGGTGGTAACTCGATTCTCTAAAAGAGAGCTAGCACCATAACCAGGAAATTCTGGGAATGGAATACCAACTTCTTTTAATCTCGTGTTCTTTAAAATTAGTTTATGAATTACTATCTTATTCTCTAATTACATGCAATTTCATTAAATCCTAATTAATCATCCATTTAACCCTAAGGAAACCAGTCATTAAAGAGCACATAAAAAATGCATTCATAAGGTGCAATGTCCCTAAATTAATCTAATCTACATCGATGTTAATTTAAAGCAAGCTAAATCTACATATTTTATTTACAAATGAAATGGAACTAAAGGTGGGCCTACATGTTAATTAATTGGTGAGCTTATATCTACAAATTTTAAATCTACAGAAATGGCCTAAGTCTATCAATTTTAAAAGAAAATGGAAACGAATTAATGGCCTAATTCTAATTAATTTAAAATAAAATGAGGTAATACTAAATCTATATTTATTTTTAAAAGGAAAATGCTTTAATGGGTTGAGTTAAATCTAAATTAATTTTATTAATTAAAAAGGTGGGCCTAAGTCTAAATTAACCTAATGGACTCAAATTAATTTTAAAAGTTAATTAAAGCCTAAAACCAATTTTAAAGCCTACTATTAATGAGTTTAACCTAAGCGTGAGCTTGGGGTCCAAAATGAATAAAATACAATAACATAAAACAAGCCCAAACAAATAACAAATAAACATATTGTGATTTCTAACCCTAATTTAATTTACTTGCTATCTAAATTAACTACAGCCACCATTAATTTTAATTAGGGTTACCAAATAAACCTAAATTAATCTAATTAATTTTAATGCACAAAAAAATAAAGATTTCACTATTTTTCCTCTATTAGGGCTATTACAATTTCTACGTACAATAATAGTTACATGCCTAAAATTAAAACTAAATACAAAACAAATACCACTATAATACAGAAAATAAAATAAACCTAAAACTACGTGATTTTAACATGGATTAATCCATGGCATTCCATGGACCTTCATGGATTCGGTTGTTGATTCCCCACATTCACCCCATGGCTCAAATCACTCCCATCATCATCACATAAAAATACACAGAAAACAATAAAGACAATTATCAAAATATAAATAAAAGTAAAATAAAATAAAATAAAATAAATAAAGAGAAAGAAAAGGAGATGAAATGAATGTTGTGGATGTCGTATTGATTGCTCCTCAGAGTAGACTTGTTCACTGTATTATTGTTGGAATAGAATCACAGACTTGATATTTGGCTCTATGGCTTAATTGATTTCTTTTCCAAAGCACGTAAAAGAAAATTAGAAGAAAGAAAAAAAAAGGGTTTTTTTTCTGTGTACAGCCTATTTTTTAGAAAAGAGAGAGCCTTTTTTTTTTCTCTACGTCCCAAAAGCCTTCCTCCTTTCTTTTCAAAAAAGAAAAGCCTCCCTTAAAAAAAATATGTAGAGTTTTATTAACTCAGGACACTCCCTCCTGTGATTAAAATCATAAGAGATAAAGTTTATTATTTTTTATTATTTTTTAGATTTTTTGAACCCAAAACAACCTAATAATCAAGGATGTGAAAGTCGGCCGGACCTGTGCAATTCCAACCAGAATTGTGTATTTCCAGTGAGAAATACATAATTCCGATCAGAATTATGTATTTTTGATCGGAAATGTACAATTCCAATTAGAATTGTACATTTCCAATTGGAAATGTGTAATTCCGGTCGGAATCACATATTTCTGATAGGAAATATGTAATTCTGATCGGAATTACATAACTTCGATCGGAGATTTTTTAAAACTTTTAATTACGAAATGACCCTTGAAAGAATTAAAAACTTTACAATTGGGTCCATAAAAATGTTACAATTAGGTCCTAAAAATTTAATTAAGCCTTGAGATCCGAAATTCAAATACTAGAGACCTATTTATAATAAATTTTCATCATTAGAGTCCTATGTCGCATCCACACTCGACTATCCCGAAATTGGGTGCTTACAATGTCCTTCATACAAAGCGATTCCCAATCAAACAAACTTCCTTCCTACATCACAAAACCAACAAGGCAACTCTTTACAGGCTCAAGCCAATACAGCAGTCACAACCAATAATAATCAAAGTTAGCTTTTAGACACTGGAGTAAGTCACCATATTATAACTGACTTGAGTAATCTCTTTGCACTCACCTTATCAAGGATCTGACGACATCATGGTTGGAGATGGCACTGGCTTATCGATAAGCCACATTGGTTCTGTTTCTTTACCTACTTCAAACTCAATATTTAAATTGAATAACATTCTATGTGTTCCCTCCATAAAGAAAAACTTAATATCCTTTTACCAATTATACTCATCTAACTAAGTCTCTGTTGAATTTTTCACTCAAATATTTCCAATGAAGGATCTATGCATAAAGTCAACTCTTTATCAGGGAGCTATAAAGGATGGAGTATATGAATGGCCTCAAAATCAAACTACCACCCCTCCTCTCTTAGCATTCTCAACAGTCAAAACCTCTTCATCTTATTGGCATCAACGTCTAAGGCACCCTACATTTCCAATTCTTCAACATATTGTTCGAACCAATAATTTAGAGTCCACCATTTTAAATAATTTTTCCTGTAATGCTTATTCTTGTAATAAAGCTCATAAACTTCCATTTTATCAATCATCTCTTTCTACCACTAAACCTCTTGAAATTATTTTTTCTGATGTCTACACCTCACTTGTTTTATCAATTAATAATTTCAAATATTATATTGTGTTCATTGACCACCACTCAAAATTTATTTGGTTTTATCCATTGAAAGCAAAATCGAAAGTTAAAGATGTGTTTGTTATGTTCAAGTCAATTGTTGAAAATCACTTTGGACAAAAAATCAAAACATTTATACTCTGATAATGGAGGAGAGTTTATTGCTTTAGCATCCTTTTTTGCCAGTTATGGAATTTCTCATCTAACCACACCACCACATACACCTCAACATAATGGTTTATCAGAAAGAAGACATAGATATATTGTAGAAACTTGTCTCACCCTCTTAAATCAAGCATCCATTCCAATAAAATTCTTGTCATATGCTTTCA
>CATIWM010632224.1:0-25164 GCA_949671775.1 Mallotus repandus
TTTATTTCCATTGCTATGTTATTTCTCTACTCCCAAACACTTTTCTAAATTTTTTTTATCATATCTTAATTTCTACTCCCATCTCATTTTCTTTCTATTTTACTTCATTTATCTATCAATTTCTTTTTATTTATAATTTTCATATTTATATCTCTACAATATTGCCTTCTTTATTTATATTAATTGTTATTTGTTTAATTCTTCTCTACACCTCAATTTCTACTTTAATTTATATTTTATTTTAAGTCATATATTTGTTACTTTTTTCTTTTATATGTGTCTATACAATGCCATTTTTCATTTATTTAATCTCTTTATTTATAATTTATATTTACTATTTGTAGTTTAATTCTTATGTTAACATAATTTTTTCTTCATAAATTTAATGTTTATTTAACTTTCCATTCTCATCTCCTCATTCTAATTCCTTTTTTATTTTACTATTATGACCTTTTTACTACAAATCTAATATTTATTATTTCCATTTTCAATTTTTAATGGAAACACTAATATAATTCTTATTTTCATTTTCTACTTTGATTTTAACCATAATTTCCTTTTTTTTCACTTTATTTCAAGAATTGTTCTCGTAATAAATTTTATTCTTATTTTATCTTGATATTATTTTGATTTTCCTTTTTCACTAAATTTTAAAAGATTTTTGTATTAATTTATCTCCGTTTCTTCACTTAATTAGATCGATGTCCCGATTTTGACCTCTTTTATCTCAACATCTTCACCTAAGTTCACTTTCTCAACCTCTTCCTCGTATGTGTTGGGGTACTCTTACAAGAAAACGGAAAATGCCATCAAGAGAAGAGGTGAAGACGCTGCTTCACCAACTAGGCGAAAATAGCATTCAGACATCCCTTTTGGGCGAACATATATACCAACTTTCTATTATAGTCGCATTGATGATTTCCCCACTTCATCACTTGAAACTATCTTTCATTGAATAAAAGGTCAAAGGAATGCGATCAGAGGGGCATACCAAAAGTGCCAGTAATACACTAGTAGTAGAATACCCAGTGTCAGACAATTCCTACAAGAAGAAAAGTCGCTTTACCAAGAGTAGATGGAGTTGGAGATAGACTAGCTCTTTCTTTTATACGCTATTTTATTTTACCATATCTATTGAGAACAACTCTTTGTCTGAATATATAAGGGAGTCGATGAATAGATCCCTGTTTCATCACTGTAAGAGCCCTTGGATTACTATTTAATTGTACCCTGAAGACCTAAAACTCTATCATGAAGAGGATGCTGCTACTTTAGTTAGTGTGTACACTTTGATCATGATTGATGTGGTCTCACCGAGCATTGAATTGGCACAAATTACCTATTAGATCTCCCATCTCTCTCCTACTTATTTTGTTAGGCTGGGGTCCTCCACTTCTTTCTCTTTTATTTTCTATTTTAATTATTATTTCATGCCTTTTGTTGCATTCCTAATTACCTTTATTTTATTTTATAAATATATTCTTCTTGATTGTTGTATCGCATTTTGTGAATTCATTCATAATATTAAAATTCAATCAAGATCTCAAGATCAATTATTTTATTTTCTTCTTTTAAAACCATTTATGATGATTATTGGGATGATAATGAGGAAATAATTTAATATATGCATTCAATTTATCCAGGGTACAAGATTTATGTCTCAAGGCATAATTTGACCAATTATACACAGTATATGTTAAAGGCTCTAATTCAACAAATTAAAGACCATAAATTTGGTCTTTTTAGTACTTTTTTAACTTTTATTTTCTATTTATTCATTTGAGAAATATAATTTGATTATATTTTTTTATTTATCTTTTCAATTATGTCTCTTTTATTCTTTTTATAAAATTTTAATTGTTATTTTCATTTTAAATATCAATTTTTCTTTAAATAATGGCCTAGGAATTCGGAAGATAAGGATAAGAAGAAGAGGAGGAGCCTACTCGAGTGTTTTTCTCTTTTATCTCTACTCTTTTTATTTTTTCTTATCATTTTTTTATTAATTTCACTTTTTATTTGACATAACATGCATAGAAATTCTCATGATATGTGTTATATAAATATGCTATAATTGTGTGCTATTATTACCATAAATATGTCATGATTTCATACTATAATTTTACCATGATTATGCCATATATATTCATATGCTATCATGATTTCCATGTCATGTGTATGTATACCATGTTAGTTCTACACTTGTCATTATCATGCATCATATTTTATCATGTTTATTTATTTATTATGATTAATATGTTCATGCATTATGCCATGCCCATGAATCATTATTTATTTATCATATTGTTATTATATGTTTTTGTAATATATATTGTGCTTGCATTTGTGTATAATGGTTGATCCAAAATGGTACAAATTTCTTTGAAGCATTGTATAAAACTAGTATGGCCAGCCATGCTCAGCATCCGAGCAATATGAAGATGCCTCTAACATATTGAGTTTGCTCCTACTGACATCACATCCAAACCTAATGCTTTATCCTGTAGGTGAATTTTGGCATTGAGTGAGGGATTCAAGTTTGCCTAATCCTTAATCGGATAATTTCTGATGTGATATCGAGTGATGACTCATATCTCTCCTGGATGGGTGGAGGGTTGTAAGTGCACTTATGTCATCCCTAAGCTCTTCCAATATTCCTCTCACATTCTTTTTATTTTCTTGTAATAAGGGAAAAGGAATCATGATCCAAACAGTGTCAAGTCATACCCAACATCTTTTGCTCACTTGTGAATAAGTGCGCCCCCTTAAGGACTTGGGTTACAAACCCTGGTCTAATTGGCCTGGCACATATTTTTGGTTCAAGAAAAGGCTAAGAGTGATGGTTAGCCAATTTATAATCCCATAAAGCTAATGGAATCAAGGGAATATATACCAATACCATCGGTGTTATAGGGACATAATGCTAAATGAATGCAAGAATAAAGCAATAATTAATATAACAATTCCAAAGGTCATAAGTAGAATCAATATCTCTTATCCACTGTGGAGTCGCCACTATAGGCGTGGGTTTAATGTGTGCCTAAATCTCTTACAACCATGACACTGTTTGAGTTTAGGAATTTAGGGAATATGTAACCATTATCACAAAGATATGGCATGGAGATGGGGAGTTACCACCCAGGGTAATAACTGCGATAACTTTTTAAGTGGTGGTAACTCGATTCCTTAAAGGAGAGTTAGCACCACACCGAGAGAATTTTGGGTATAGAATACTAACTTCTTTTAGTTTTATGCTCTTTGGATTTACCTCATTAATCATTGTTTTATTCCTCTATTTACATGAAATTTTCATTTTAAACCCATTCAAAACAATAAAAGGCAATGATCTTAATGAAAATCATATAAAAACACACTCAAAGAAAGCAAATAGATCCCTAAGTTAGACTAATCTACATTAATTTTAATTAAGTTATCATATTTCTACAATTTTTAATTTATAAACAAAAACCTAAAAGCTAATAGGCCTAAGCCTATTATTTATAAAATGCTTTAAGTTAGTGGGCTTAATTCTGTATTTTAACTCTAAACTGGGCATAAGTCTAAAATTTATGAAAAAGAGCTTAATTTAATGAGACTATGTCTATTATTTCTAGATGGGCCTTAATTAGAGTATATGAGAAGCCCTAGTACTAGGTATTGACGTCAGCACATTAACTCGACATCGTTTGGATCACGATCCCTCTTTCCTTATTATAGGAAAATATAAGGAATGTGAGGGGAAACATGGAAGAGCTTAGGGATGGAATAAATAAACTTACAACCCTCCACCTAGCCATGAGATATAAGGAGTCGCCACTCGATATCATCTGAGAAATTATTTGATTAAGGACTAGGCAAACTCGGATCCCTCACTTGGAACTAAAATTCACCCATATGATAAAGCCTTAGGTTCGGATGTCAATGTCAGTAGGAGTAGACTCATTTATTTAAAGGCATCTCTACACTGCCTGGATGTTGAGCAGGGTCGGCCTTGCTAGTTAACACAATGATTTTAAGAAATATGTACTATTTTGTATCAACTATTACACACAAATGTAAATATAATAGTCACACAAGCACACTATAACAATATGATATAAGATGATGCATGGGCATGAAATAATACATAAGCATTGTAATTATATTAAACAAATAAACATGGCATATAAAATTATGCATGGTAAATGCTAAACCAACATGTAATACACATTTTCCTATATGACATGGTAATCATGATGATATAATAAATATAATTATGGCATAATATGACATGTTCATGGTATAAATGTCATGAGAACTTCTAAGCATGCAATCCTAAGCACATCATATAAATTAAGCATAAATGTAAATGATGCAAAATAAAAAGAATAAAGGTTAGAAAGGCAAACACTCGAGTAGGCTCCTCCTTTTCTTTCTTGTCCTTATTTTTTGAGATTCGAGGCAATTATCGTAAGAAAATAAAATTTTCAAAAAGATAAAAAAAAAAAAGACTTATAAAGATTACTTCAAAAATGATAAAAGATGAACAAGTACTCTAAAGGTATTAATAAAAGGGTAAAATGAAAGAAAAATATTGGAAATGATGAATAAAGAGATGGAATAAAACAAATTATTTTTGAAATAATAGGTAAAATAGAAGTAGAAAATACTAAAATGGACTAAGAAAACAATTTTAGGGAAATTCACGATTATGATTGTTTGAACATGTTAAAGCCTTCAATTTATAATGTGGTCAATCCGACAAATGAGGCTTCAAGACATGGGTCTTATACCTTAGATAGATTGAATTCACACAACAAACTCTTGCTTTTCTATAATCCTAGCGATCATCATCATAAAAAGAAAAGAATTTAAAGAGAACAAAACAATTGGTTTTGAGACTTGATTGAATCAAAGATCAAGTGTCACAAATAGAAATCATATAATATGCACATATTTATAAAAGCGATTAAATAAAAGCAATTTATAATGCAATAAATAAATAGAAAAAGAAACATTAAATAATTGAAGTAAGAATTGGGTTGAGGGTAGAGAAAAAGAGTATTTAAATATAAAAATGTGGTAAAAGTATCATATTGAAGTTCAAAAATAAGTTTTATTATTATTTAGCAACATGATGAAAATGAAATGTTAGAAAAAGAAGAGAATAGAAGTAAGAATATGGAATAAAGTTATTTATAAACATAATCATTAAAATGAATATTTTTAAGAGATAAAGAAAGAAATCTTGTGTTAGAATAACATGAATATTCATATTAAATGAACTAGAATATAATTGGAGCAATAATAAACAAATGGACATAAATAGAGGATTATATGTAGAGAAAATAAATAATAAATATACAACATATAATAAAGTGATTAATGGTGTTAGAATCATAAAATAAATGGCAACATAAGACAAAAAGTAAGAAAGAGATGAGAATAAAGAAACATATACGGAAATGATAAAGAAAAAGAAAAAAGTGTTAGATTCGTGAATTAAATAACAAAATAAAAAGAGAAATAAGACTAAGGTGAGAGTAGGAATTGAGATAAGATGATGTTAAGAGCTAATTGAAGCATACAATAAATTACAATAAAAAATATAAAAGAATACGATTAAGAGATTGACATTTAATACATAATAGCAAATATATATATCTGTGTGTGTGTATAATATAGATTGAGGAGTGATGAACATGAACAATAAATAACAATAGTAAAAGTACTTGTAAAGTAAATGAAAATAAATATAAATGTTAGATGTTAGTAGGAGTTAATAAATTTAGTAACTTGAGAGATTGAGGCATTTGAGATTGAGTAACAAGATATATATAAAATGCAATGGATGATTAAAATGCAAATGCATGATCCACACAAGCATTAAATAAATTCAGGGTGCATGCAAAGAATGATGAATGATACAAGCGAGGGTGCATGCAATATAATGCAATTGCAAAATTCTTGCAAGAATAATAATGATGCAAGTAAGGGTGCATGCCAAGATGCATCTAAAGAATCTAAGAATGAAACATACACCGGCATGGTAGTGATATGCAAAAGGCAAAGAAAATATGCAAACAAGTACATGAGAATGCATGATATGCACAAATGCAAGAGATTAAGAAAATTGTCTAGTAAACATAATCAATAAAAGAAGAATAGAGGGTTAGTTTCAACAATCAATAGGTAGAATATAATAAATTTGATTAGAAATCAATAAGAAGCTAAATGATAATGGTTAGTCCTTTAGATGTAATAAATCAACCAACAATAGTCACTTAGCACTTTTGGGACCATATAATACTCAAAATCACAATTAAATAAAATATTCACAAATTAGACTCAAGACTATCATATATTCATATTCATCAACAAAGGCCCAAAATAAAGATGTACTCTTAATGATCTTAATAAAAATCAAAGATTCAACTCAAACAAGTATATAGACAATAAAGACATAACTCAATACAACTTCATATATACTTAAACCATAAACACAAAGAATTAGGGCATAAATTTAGCAAAGAAATTAAGCATGAGTACATAATCACAATCACAAATGCAAAGCAAACACCTCAATCTTGATCATCAACCAAAAATCAAAATAAAAACAAAGACAAATTAGGAGATGAAGAGATTTCAAAACAAGACTTATTCACAAAAGAAAATGATTTTAAAATGAAAATATTTGAGAAAAATGATAAATCCAATCATTCAGAACCACTGTGACTCATTTTGATTATGCATAATCATCATTAGATGTATAAGAGTCTCTGGGACTATCGTTGGAGTCACTTTATAGTATAAAGGATGAATAACCAGACATAAACAATGTTTGGCCAGTTTTGCCTCTTCCCTTGGATGGTCTAAAAGGGGTGAACGACTAGATTTTATTGAACAAAAGTAAAAAAAAGAACTTTTCCAAACAAAAACTAAAAATTCAAAGCCCTAAACACAAAAATAGAGATCCAAGAAGAAGTGAAATGATTTTTATAAAGTGTTAAACTTAGAACTTGAGATTAAACTCAATAGAAAAAGGATTTAATTGAAGAATGTGAGATTGAAAACAAAAGAGGTGAGTATGTACTTAAGTTGTTTGAGGGTTGATTTTGGGATGATTTTTTTTATGGGATTTTCAAGTGGTTGGGGGTTGTGTTTGGGTTAGAAAATGATTAGAGATTAGCGAGTGAAATGCATAAAAAAAGAGAGAGAGCTTAAGTGAGCATTATTTCGGCTTATTATTTTTTTTTCACTCTTTAATTTTTATCTAAATTTTGCTCTAGCAATTTCCTTTCTCTTATCATCGGTTCTCCTCCCCAAAATGCTTAATTGAAGCTTTTATTTGTAAGTAAAAGCTTTGTGGCAAGTGACATAATCAAGTGACACTAAAAAGGGCTCTTTAAGTAACTAAAAGACCAAAGAATATATGTATTTCATTCTTTAAGTGACATATGTCCTAGAATATTCTTGAATAGAATATTAGAATATTCTTTGCTTTGTCACCACTCCTAGAAATATGTGCTTTATTTTTAATGCATGCGTAGGACCCGATTTGACCGCTAGTGGTCAAAATTTAACTTTTTACCAAATGGGTCTTATAGACACACTGTAATTTTAAAAGATAGTTTTAGACTGAATTTTGACTCCAGGAGTCCGATTTAACCTCTAGAAAGGTCTGTTGACCAAAATTTGACTTTTTATCCCAAGACTTCCTGAGGTTAAGCCAAAGTTCCAAGAGCGAAAACCAGTCTGAAAAAAAAACAAAATAAACATAAAAATAGTCCTTTAAAAGGACTCTAGTAATTGACTCAATAGACAAAACACAACATTCTTTCTCTCAAAATCATCAAAACCTCTTTTTTAACAAAAACAACGTCTGTCAAAGGTTTAGTTGAGGTTGGGTTTGGTATAAGTGAGGGTTGATTAAGTAATAGGGTAAGGTCTTAGTGTTTGAAATGGTTCAAAAATGGTTTGGAAATCATTTCTTCTTAATCATCTCATTCACATGTAAGATATTTTGTCCTTTCGTCATCGGCCTTCAGGATTTTATAAAACGATCCTAAAACTAGGACACTTAGAAGTGTCTTAATGAGTGGGTCTATTTAGAAGGGTCATAATCAAAAGATAGAATGGTCTTTAGACAACTAGCTTTGAAGTTTTTTTCAGATTAGGGTATTATATAGAAAAACCTTGGATGGGATGTAACTCAGATGCTTGAGTAAGTGTATAAGGGAGTTTATGGTCCACACATAAATAAATGACACTAGCCATGAAAACTATGAGGCAAGAGTTCTTCTAGATTATAATGATTGAAGATTGTATCAGATTTGCAAAGATTATATCATATATTGTCTTCTCCTTTGCCCTTTTTTGTATATTAAGGTTAAATATCATTGGAGAGATTCATCCAGTTGCTTCAAACATGTGCAAATATATCTTGGTGGTGACAATCAATTACTTCGCTAAATGGGTCAAAACATAATCATACTCCAAACTAAATGCAAAACAAATGGCTAAATTTATTGAGAAGAATATATTTTATCGGTATGAGATCCCACAGTATATAATATTAGATGACAGTGTTCAGTTCCAAGAAGTCATGAATCTACTATGAAGATACAATGTAGAACACCATAAATATTTTCCATACATACCACAAGCCAATAGTGCTATTGAGGCAACAAATAAGAGCATTAAAATGATCTTAGCTAAGATGACAAATACTCATTAGGATTGGGCTAATAAATTACCATTCGTTCTTCAGGGATACTAAACCATAATTAGAACCACTATAGGGGCAACTTCATATTCTCTTGTAAATGGGTTAAAAGCGATTGACTCAATTAAAATTTAGCTAAAGTCTTTGAGTCAAAGTAAAACTTCCTAAGGCACAATGGGCCAAAGAAAGATATGCATAGCTAGCTCTCCTAAATGACAAGAGAATAAGGATATTATATCATAGATAGTTGTATTAGAAGTGGATAGGTAATGTATTTTTTTTTGGGTTAATAAAGAGGTCATATGACTTAAGTATTGATGGACTGCACAATAGGGACAATCCTCCTTTTTTAAATCAATGGCAGTAGAAATCGAATTATGCACCTCATGATACATTTGGAGAGAAGTTACTATTTGACTACTCTCTCACTTGTAGGTAATGTATTTAATAAGAGAGTGAAACCAAGTAACATGAGAGTGGAGATTGGGTACTAAAACACACCAAATCAACTGTTCTAGATCTTAGGTGTAAATTCAAATCAAATTAGGAAAGGGAAAATTAAAATATCATTCATAATGTCAACAATAAAAAAAATGCTACAGTTAGAATATTGCTTCACATATATATTGATTTGTCGAATAATTAATATATAAATTTGTATTGATTAATTAAAATACATATTAATAATCTAATATTAATATATAAGATATTTAGAATGCATGTCAAAATATGTATTTATAATAATAAAGAATATCTATTTAAATTCATTTTTGGGAAACGGTTATTTGAAATAAAGACTTTCAAAATCAACTTTACAGGAGGGGGAGAGAGCCAAAGAGAGAGATTAATCTTAGTAGCAGCTGTGAGAGATAGAGGGCATAATGGTTTACATAGATTTCATGCAATCTGTTATCTATTTGTTTAATTAAGTTTGTGACATTCATAACTCAATCATCAATGATCAAAGGCATGTATTATTCGTCTTTTCTTCGAGAAATGAGCAAAGCAGAAAGCAAAAGCAATATCCACAGCTCCCAATTCTCTTCAAACAGACAGGTAGTCCTCCATTCTTTTTTGGGTCCTCCTTATTGGTGGATTAGCCTTTCCCCTTTTTTCTTTAAAAAAAAAAAAAATCCTTTGCCTTTCTCTTTTTCATTCTCCTTTATTTTGTTCATCATCTAATTTTGAGCTTATTCCTTCTACATGTCTTTGAGTATAGAAGGTACAATATATAAAGACAAAGTGTTTATTCCATTCATCGTCCTTAATGATTAGTGCTTTATAAAAATGTACATATATTTTATTGTTCCCACCGTTTAGACACCATTAACTTTTTTTTTTCTTTTTTTTTTTTAATTTATCCACTAACCTTTATATGATAAGGGAGAGAAAGATTATATAGTATCACATGCAAGCCACTTTCACACACAAAGACCAAAAATTTGCCTCACTGACAAGAAAAGCACAAACCCATGCTAGATAATATTACATGTATAACGCCTCAATTCCTTTACAAGCACAATATAAACAAACATATATAGTTGATTATTTCCGTATATATTGATAGCCTACTAGAACAATTCCTTCACTCATTTTCTCTTGCTATATCTAAAAACGCCCATGCAACCAATTTCTCTCACAGTGTGGTTGAAGTAATTCACTACATATCCTTACTATATAGTTTTGAAAATTATTGAAAGAAAAGTAGCGCATATCCAACCAAACATAAAATGAGAGCAGGAATTTGTAGCGTGCAGCAGGCGCTTACTGCTGAGGCTGCAAGTATAGTGAAGCAAGCAGTTACCCTTGCCAGGCGGCGAGGCCATGCCCAAGTAACTCCTCTTCATGTGGCAAGTGCTATGCTCGCATCTACCAACGGCCTTCTAAGACGGGCTTGCCTTCAATCCCACTCCCATCCTCTCCAATGCAAAGCCCTAGAGCTTTGCTTCAATGTTGCTCTAAATCGCCTACCTGCTTCCACTTCTAGTGCCTTATTAGGCCCTCACTCTTCTTATCCTTCATTGTCTAATGCCTTGGTTGCTGCATTTAAGCGTGCTCAGGCTCACCAACGGCGAGGTTCCATAGAAAACCAGCAGCAGCCCATTTTAGCTTTAAAGATTGAGATAGAACAGCTCATAATCTCTATTCTAGATGACCCTAGTGTTAGTAGAGTTATGAGGGAAGCAGGTTTCTCTAGTACCCAAGTGAAGAATAATGTAGAACAATCAGTTTCTCTGGAGTTATGTTCTCAAAGCACCTCTCCTACAAGTTTAAAGTCCAAAGAAATTCGGAAACCTCAAGTTTTTAGCACTAATAACGTGTCTCAGTCTCTACCTTTTAGTCGTTATGGAGTCATAGTTAGCAAGCCATTAGATCATGAAATTAGTGATGGTGATGTAATGAGTGTTTTAAACACGTTGATGGAGAAAAAGAGAAACACAGTTATTACAGGAGAATGTCTATCCAGTACTGAAAGTGTAGTTAGAGGAGTCATGGACAAGATTGAAAGAGGTCTTGCGCCTGGGGAGCTGAGATCGGTGCGGTTCTTGAGCTTTCCTCTGATCTCCTTGAGAGATCTTCCCAAAGAGGAGATTCAGCAGAAGCTCGTGGAGGTTAGATGCATGGTAAAAAGCAATATGAGCAAAGGAGTTGTTTTATATTTGGGTGATCTCAAATGGGTTGCTGAGTTTTGGTCGAATTATTGTGAGCAAAGAAGCTATAACTGCCCAGGAGAGCGTATAATCATGGAGCTCAAAAGATTAGTTGGCGGAATTTGCGAAACTGAAAAGTTATGGCTCATGGGAATTGCAACTTTCCAAACTTACATGAAGTGTAAGGCAGGCCACCCTTCTCTAGAGAATATTTGGGAATTATATCCTCTGACAATTCCAGTTGGTAGCCTGAGCCTAAGTCTCAATCTTGATAGGTAACTTTTAAGTGACTCCAGCATATGACTTAAGTGACATTATTGCCAGTTCTTTAGCTTGTTCCATTATTCTTAATATGCCGGTAACTCACTTTAATCTTTTTATTTTATTTTTTTATTCTTTTTCAGTGATTCGCAATGTCATTACGAAAACAAAGCATCTGCAAATGGATATAGTTGGCCAGTGCTTGAATCTGCAGTAGATAACCACTTAACTTATAGCACAGACTTGTCAGTTAATTTCAATAGAGAAGCTCAAAGTATAGGATGCAATATTCAGAGGAAGGAGTTCAGTAGCTCAACCCTGCCTTCATGGCTCAGGCAGTATAAAGAAGAGACAGAAAGAATCACTATTTCAGATAAGGTACTTGTCTGAATTCATTACATGATTCTAGTTCAACTTCTTTAATGTAGTTTTATTGATAGAAGTATTAAATCAGTTTACACTTCATTGCTCATTGTTATTAGCAGGAGTGCTGTACGACAAGTCCTCTTTTGAAGAAATGGAACTCGTTCGGCGGCTCAGTTCATAAGGAGTCTCACTATCCTCACAAAACAATAAAGTTTGCTTCCTCTCCTCCTTCCCCAATTTCAATATCTTCCCATGACTTAAATCAAGAAAATTTAAGCTGGCCATTCATTTTTGAGCCGAGACAATTTCAGAAAGACCAGAAGATTTGGGTGTCCGAATGTAACAACAATGAGGGCTCAGAAAGCAATTTGATCATGAGTGTTACCAAGCCAGAACTTTTATCAAATCCTAATTCTAGCCCAAATTCAGCTTCGTCGAGTGAAGCAATGGATGGCACAGAAGGCTTACAGAGCTTCAAGGAGTTCAATGATCAAAACTTGAGGATTCTATGCAGTAGCTTGGAGAAAAAGGTTCCATGGCAAAAATATATTATTCCTGAAATTGCAACCACCATTCTTGAGTGTAGATCTGGAATGAGCAAGAGCAAATGTAAGTATAATAAAGGAGAAGAAAGAGAAGAAACATGGCTTTTTTTCTTAGGTGCTGATTCAGAAGGAAAGGAGGAAATTGCAAGAGAGCTAGCTAGACTTGTTTATGGCTCCCAGACGAACTTTGTTTCAATCGCTCTGAGCAATTTCACATCAACAAGAGCAGATTCGACTGAAGAATTAAAAAACAAGAGGAGAAGAGATGAATTGGGTTGCTGTTATCATGAGAGATTAGGCTTTGCCTTGAATGAGAACCCTCATCGTGTATTCTTCATGGAAGATGTGGAGCAGATTGATTATTGTTCTCAAAAGGCTTTCAGGAAAGCAATTGACACTGGAAGAATGGCACTTCCAGGTGGTGAAAATGTTCCTTTGAAAGATGCCATTGTCATTTTTAGTTGTGAAAGTTTTAGTTCAGTGTCAAGAGCTTGTTCACCTTCAAGAAGGCTAAACACTGGTGATGCTGAAGTTAAAGATGAAGAAGATAACTCAGATGATCAGAAGAACCCAGTTATCTCGCTTGACTTGAATATTGCCATTGATGTTGATGATGGAGATGGTTACTCAAACATTGCTGAAAATGGAATTCTAAAATCTGTTGATAGGCAAATTATTTTCAAAATTCAAGAATTGTGAACGGAGGGGTATACTTCATATAGATATTTAGTGATTGTTAGTTTTTATCTTTCTTTTCTTCTGGTTTATTCCATTTTTAACTTTTGTTGTAGCTTTCTTTTGATTGGGGGGTGAAAGAAATATATTAAACTGACATGGGAGACCGAAAAAAAAATGTTAATGATCTTTTTATGTGGAGATGGGGGATAACAGGAACTAGTAGTATAATGTAGGTTGGCTTAAAGCTTTATTAATGTATGTTTACTACGGTTGTTTACGCAACAGATTAATGCACTTCTAACTGTGGTTTTCCTGTGTTATTCTTCTTTTTCTCCAATTTTGACAACTATAATGCTTAATCATTTAGGAGGTGCTAAACTTTCACTTCATTTTGCTCACCAAACTTTAATTTTTATTTTTTAATTACTGAACTTCTATTTAATTTTAACATAGTTACCTAAAGACTTTTTAATCTATAAAAAAATCAAAATTATCAATTTAATTTAAATTTAAACTTTCTTTACAAATAAATCCATAAGCTCTATAGAAAATGAATAGAATAGAGCTTTATTTATATTTTTGTTCACTTCATGCCTTCTATCATAGAAAATTCAATATCTATGTTTATTTGATAAGTCTAATACTAATAGTTTAAGAAATTAATTTAAGCTAAGAATTATTTGAAATTGGTCAAGCAGAATTTAATATTCATTTAGAATATCATAACCATTATTTTGATTATATTGAATATAATAGAAAGCTATGTAATATTAATATAATTATTATAATTTTAGATCATTTTTTAAAAAATTGTAAGAGTAATGGGAAATGAAACAGAGAGTTCAAATTCCAATAATCCATTAGGATTGACTTCATCCTTGAGCAATTTCATCCTAAAAGTATTCTTGGTGATTCATAAGAAGAAAGACAAGTCTTGACCATTGAAATAGGCATGTTGGTGAATGAAAGGTTAGATGCTATAGAAAGGGAAAAGCTTTGAAAGAACTTGTGCTAGTAAAAGAGATATAGAAATTAAGAAAAAAAATAGTTCCCTATATTGTTGACCCTGCCATTAAGGCAGCAAACGTGAACAATAGCAATCTAATTCAGAATCCTAGAAAATCTTTAGGTTTGGTAAATGCAACTTAAAGAATTAAGAAATTCTAGATCTCATATTTCTTAATCCGTGAGTACCACCTTGATTCCACCTATTAGGAACAATTTGACCCTTAGTGGTATCAGAGCCGTGGAAAAGGTAAGAGAAGAAATTTCTAAGATTATTTGTAATTCTGGACTAAATTGAAAAAGATAAAGTTGTAAGACTAAAAATTCTAAATGATGCCCTATTTGAAAAGAAAATAAAAGTTAGGTTACCAAAAGGAAACAAATTAAACTTTTGTAACCAAACTGTAATAAGAGTATAGTTAGGTGACCTTAAAAATATTTAACCCTTTATATGGATGCTTTTAAAATTAGCACTTAGCAACCTAACTTTAGCAAAGCTAGCCTAAGGAAGTGCTAACAATTTGTGTTATAGTGGTTGTAAAAGTTCTTTGCAATAAAATGACATGGCCTGTGAGTGTGATCTAGAATAGAGTACTAGTAAGTTTTAGCTATGTTATTTTTTTTAACAACTAAGGAGATCAAGGAGGGTGAGAGGGATCAAACCAATGACGTCAATTTTGCAATAGCCATCACCTGAGCCACTAGACTACAAAGGGAGGACAATTCAGTTATTTCTTAAAGCTACAAAATCTTAACTCTATATCCGAATCAAAACTCAATTATCCAAAAAAAATAAAATTGGCAAAAGAAACTAAAAGAAAAGATGCAAACATCCTTCAGGTTAAATGTATCTATGATCACCAAACTTCATAGTAATTTTATTTTGAGTATTAAATTTCAATTGAGTTTTTTTTTTATAACTAAACTTTAATTTAAATATTATTGATAGGTCACTTGAGGGTAATTTGCTAATGTGGCAACATATTAGTATATATACATGTCAAAATGTCAACTAATTGATAATTGAAATGAAATCAATTGAAATTTAATACCAAATGAAATAGGTAGAAAATTTGGTGACCATACATAAGTACACATGTGTGTGTGTATATATATATATATAACTTGCTCTATCCAATACAATTTTATGACTATCACATTTTAATGACAATTTTTATAGGTAAAACATTCAACTCATTGTTGTTGAATTGCTTTTTAATTATATGAAATTTTATTGTCTATTTGATACTCATAATCATAAATAGTTTTATATTCTCAATATACATAGTATTGTATATTGAGAATATATTGGTTAAATAAATTAGATATGAATTTATTTTTTGTCTAAACTACTAGTACTCAAAGTCCACTGAAATCTTACTAATCTGATTTCACTTAGGTTGGATCACAAAGGTGGCAATGGTCTCCCAATAAATAATTTTAATACAAGTACATACACTAGTACTCGAACTTGAGACCTAGAATAAGTGAGAACAACTCCCTATCAGCTTACCACAACAGTTATTGGTAGATCCGAATTTTTTCATATAAGTCAGATAAATTTATTAAATAGGTTAATTAATAAGTTAAATTTATTGGTTATTACCCAACTTTTTACTTATTTTATTTTTAGCATTAAACTTCAATTGGTTTCATTTCAGTCTCCAATGAGTTGGCCTTTGACATGTATATTGATGTGGTAAATATTCTTTGAAGATTCTAAATCTAACTGTCATGTCAGCAAAATGTCATTAGGTGAGATGTCTATAATACTTAAATTAAAATGTAATTACCGAAAAGAAACCAATTAAAGTTTAGTACCCAAAATGAAATTAGTTCAATGTTAGGAGACCATCAATACATTTAATCCAACATCCTTCACAAATCATGCACATCTTTTGAATGTTACATAATCAATAAGGTAACTTATATTTCTTTATTATAAATTAGAAAAACAATCAACGATTGTTTGTTCAAGTGATAATAAACTCATATTCCTTTAAATAATGTTTAGGATTTGAGTTTGAAAAGGGCCCTTGAGGGGGCTAAATAGCTAATTAAGATTTTGAGAAGAGATTAGGAATTAGGTAAGAAATGAAAAGAAAATTTTCATAAGCAAGAATAAAGAATAATAAGACAAGCAAATTAAGTAGTTTGGTTCCTCAATTGAACCTATGTCTCCACTTAACTTATTCAAAGTTAGTATTTTTAATCTCCCACTCCAATCTTATTCACAAGATTAAGTATTCAAAATTTTTAGGGCTCAACTCTAACATGACAATAATGGAGTTTTTTTAGGCTTAGCTCTAATAAAAAAACTAAAATCTCAAGTGTTTTAATGGACAATACTTCAACTAATTCTTTTAACTTTGATTCCTCACTTCCCTTTGTTTACCCAATAAACAAAGAGATGAAAAAGACTTAAAGTTGGCACACAACCCACATAAATTTAATGGAATAATGATAGAGCTTTGAATGCACAGTAAATTTCTAAGAGAAAATTGTTCAACCAACTATCTAACCTTTTAAAGTAGATTTCAGGTGATTCTTGTATAGTTGGAGTGCATTAACTTCATCTCCAACCTTCATTATGCTCATTTAATAAGCATTCAACTTTTACAGGAAATTTGCAACTCACAATTGTGACTACCCCCATCACGATTAGGATTATCAATAAAACTAGCTATTGTGTCTCTAAACTGACTGTTGAAGACTTAACAGCTGGATCATGACTATCATCATAATTGTGACCTTAGGATCATATAGGTCACTATCTTCAGTCATGGCTTAGCTTCCATCTTGATCAAGTTCATGACTTGGCTTGTGATTGCTTGATCACGATCGTGATCACTTGATAATGATCATAATCCTACCTCTCATGATCATGACAAAGATCATGAGGGTCACTACCTAATTTATGAGAAAGGCTTTAAAGAACTCTTGATTGTGATCACATGCTTCAGAGATAGTAAGGGTCTCTATCTCTTTTCTTCACTAAGTATTTTAAAAGATTTTGATCACAAGGATGCTCACGATCATGACATGGCTTATAAGCATTACTATCTTGTTGAATGTCTTTATTTTTTAGGCCTTGGATGAGCCTTATTTTAAACCTATCATAAACACACTTAAATCACACACATTAGTGACTCAAAATTGAGTTTCTTAAATTCAAAACAAGGGTGATTAAGACTTGACGATACATATGGTCAACAAAGTCTTATGTATAGAGAAAATAGGTGTTGAAAGAGTTTTGCCCTCTTATAAGTTCATCCAGCCCGTACTCGAGATTGATCAGAACTACTAAATAAATAAATAACCAAAAATAAAGGAGAAAAAAGGTGAAAAAATGTCCCCATTTGATAATTTATTGATAAATATATTTCATTACTGGTTTTGAACAAAGTTGAATGTAGAGGTGCTACTATGGCATTCTAGATGAATAAAATGTGAGCCTCATTTCTATATCAGCTTCTCGTCTATATAAATATATTAAATGTTTCCAATCTATAACAAATTTGTCACAAATTTTAATCTTGGCTATGATATCTAAATTTCTCCAAATATATTTACTAATAAATATATAAATTTAGTAGTTAAATATAATATTTAAATTAGTTATTATTTAACATAATATTTTAAAATATATATCATTCACTTTATACTAAAATATATCAATTTAATTGATAAATTATTTTAAAAATAAAATATATTAACATGTTTAAACTATATTATATTATTAAAATTAAATAAATATATTAGTTTTATATTAAATTTAGATATACGAATATAAATTTAATACATATATTAATACTTTTCAATCTCTTATAAATATTAATATATGTATGGACATATATTTAATTTTAATAAATTTTTTATTATTATAGAAATACGTTTTATTTTTAAAATAATATATCAATTAGAATGATTTATTTTCGTATAAATGAATAATACATATTTAAAATAATTATATTTAAAAAATAAATAATGGAAATATTAATTAATTATTAATTTTATATATTTAATAGTAAAACACCATATATTTAGAAAAATATGATATTATAGAAAAATTAAAAATTTGAAATAAACTTACTATATATCGAAAATATTTGATCTTTTTATACAAATAAAAAGTTGATGTGGTAACAGAGCCTACATCAATAATGCTACCTACAATATCGCCTTAATAACTCCACATTCTTTTTTGATCAAAATTAATGGTGGATATATTTGTCAACTAATTCGTAAATCAGAACATTTATACTAAAATTTTAAAAAAAGATTATATTTACAACAAATCAGAAAATTTTGCCTTTTTACACCAATACATCTATTTATTACAATTCAAATTATTAATTATATATTATTATTTATTTATTGTTGAGTATAATATATCTGAAATAGGTAAAATATTTTCTTCCATGTAATTTCAATGCAATTTAATACACGAAAACTGATTTATCTTCTGCATGTGTGATTGTCCATAAGAAGCAAATTTGACCATGTATTACAGCTTCCATAAGAACCTTTGAAAATAAATTTCAAATGAAATTCATTTACAAATAAATTTTTATAATGAAGTGTATTTGGTTTAAATGAATAATTTATAAAATTTATTTGAAATAAATTTCATATTTTGTTATATTGCGCTTAGTATAAATCTTGAATTCATGTTTTTGTCAAATATATCCTTTAAATATAAAGATGCATTTGAAAATAAAAGTAAGTTGGGATATTTTAGTTATTTAAAAGTATAGACTTAAAACTTGTTGAATTCATTTGGAAATTCTAACCATTTTGATAGAATTTGGTTTAATTATAATCAATTCCACAAATTTAAGAATTTGGAATTGCAAATGAATTCCATACAAAATTCATTTAAACTAAACATATATCATTTGAATTTGCAAATGAATTCCATAAAATTTTGTGGAATTCATTTACAGTACTTTAATGCATCTAAATCTTGCCCTACCAGATAAAAGGACAAAAAGAAAATACAATATCTTGAATCCAACCAAATGGATGAGATATCCAACTACATAACTTCTGCATCCTATTATACTCTAGGCCATTTCACATGTATATATGAATATATCCTAAGAGATATGATTTTGTAATTGTTAAAAAAATCGAAAACAAAAATTGAGGGTATATGATTCATTACTTCAGGGTTGTGCAAAGGAAGAAGTTACTTTGAAAGGAAAAGAGAAAAAAAAATCTTCGAAGGAATTACAAAAGTGAACACAACTTTTCATCAGTGGAGATTTGATATAATTATTTGGATGGTTTTGAAGAGTACTGGAGGGAATAATCAATAATAATCAAAAAGAGGATCAGCACAAAAATCAGAAGCATCTAATCCTTACATTTTAAAGAAGATTTTACTTTAGAATCATAAAAAGGCAGATCACATCTTTATGACTTCAAATCAAAATGGAGCCATAGGTATTATTTGGAATAACATTAGATAAAATACGACAATTGCCTAGCTAGTAAGTTAATCAAAGAACATGTGTACAAGCTCCTCAAAAGAATTAACAGAGATCACTGTTCCCTCTCTTTTCTTCCTTCTATTTTTTAACAGTACTTGCAACTTTTCATGAGAGGTTTGCTTTGCTATTGACAAATTGATTGCTAAACTTAAGTTCACTAGATTATTTTAAGCATGTAATAATAATTGAACTTGATGATCATATTTTTATCTTAGTAGATATTAATCACGGTATCTAGATCGTGAATAGATGTTTAATCATTTGAGCATTGAATAATGATTACAAACTTATATATATGTATAGGAATATGCAGTGATGCTTCGTCACTTCAAATAAAAAATTATAATTTTAATCCTATAATATGTGAAATATTTAATTAGAAAAAGTATTATATAATTTGTCACAGACAGCAACATATTATTCATGTTGCTAGCTGTAACAAAAATAATTACTCTATGGTTTTTTTTTTTGTTTTTTTTTTTTGATAAAAAGGGAAAGGTACTCAAGGGACAATTAGACAATAACAGAACACCTATAACTGACACCATAAAACATCATGAGTAAGCCGTTCTTGAAGACCTTCAATTGGATTTTAGAGTAGTTGACATCCAATTGGGAAAGTGGACGCACAAACAACCATATAATCAGTAGCAAAAATAGCTTCACGGTGAGTATGCTGAACTTTAAGCTCCCAATTCCGGATAAATTATATAAATGTTCACTAAATTTTATTTTTAATTATAATTTAATTATAAAATTTTAATTTGTGTCGTTTTAGTAATTAAATTTTTATTTAAGTTTCATAAATAGTTTTTATAATTATTTTGGTCCATAAATAGTTCATATTATTATTTTAGTCCAAAATTATGAGAGAATGTACAAATAAATTCATATTTTCTATATTCATATAAAAAGTAATGAAAAAGTTAAAAACTATTTTAAGGGATAAATACCTCAATTTAAAAATAATGTAAAAACATTATTCTTTTAGAAAATAAAAAATCTATTAATATTTATCTTACTTTTTGAAAATTTTGAAAATAAACTATAAATTAACAAAATATTTGTATATTATATTATATTCAAATGATTTATAAATACAATTTTTATTTTTTATTGAAATATTATTGTACTTTTTGCATATAACAAACTATATATAAATAATAAAATATTTATATATTATATTATATTTAAATAAATTTTTATTGTAATTTAAGGATGATATATGAACTTATTTGTATGTTATTTCAAAATTTTGAACTAAAATGGTAATTTTAAATTGTTTATGGACCAAAAACTTTTATAACTACATTCGAAACCTAAATAAAAATTTAGTAACCAAAAAGATATAAATTAAAATTTTGTAACCAAATTGTAATCAAATATAAAGTTTAGCAACCATCCATATAATTTACCCTCCCAATCCCTCATAAGTAGCATGTTAATCAACTGAACCAAGGAGGAATGGACATGCACACGATTTAGGTTTTGATTTAGAAGTGACACCACACACTGATTATCCACTTTCAGAATCACTCGACGTAAACCCAAGTCCTATACAAGAGATAAACCCTCAAAGGTACCCCATAGCTCCACACTTGTAATGGAGGCAAAACTAATGTTAACCAGTAAACCCCCTAACCATCATCCATAATTATCATAAATTAACCCTCCAACGGAAGTTGTTTTTGAGGTTGCACTAACAGCTCCATTAGTATTCAGTTTCACCCATACGTCATTTGGGGCCCTCCAAGCTATAAAACGATGCACCCGGAGTAAGCCAAAAGCTGAGAAGCCTCCCATAAGTTTTAGTGCATGAAAAAACTTTTGAGCAATATTCTTAATATCCTCCACTTTATTATAGTTAGCCTCGTTATGTCAAAACACTAAGAAATTTCTTTATTTCCATAATTTCCACATAATGACCCCAAATACATATGCCCAATCAAGTTCCTCCTGTATCTTTATGTTCATTGTCAAATTCATATTCATCCACTTTTTAAGTTGGGATGAGAAAAATATAACTTTGTGTGATGTTAGAACAAGACAATGCCAAACTCTTTAAGCAGCAATATAATCTCTAAGAATGTGAAGGGTGGACTCCTCAACAATGTGACATATATGGTAGGCTTCCGAAGCACTTAAATGCCTGTGGATGCTTTCCTTATTTGTTAGAATCCTTTCATTCCGAACTAACCAAATTAAAGTCTAGATCCGTCGTGGACCTTACCATTGCCAAATTCGATCCCATGACCTATTGCCTGCTTTCATCAACCTCTCAAGCAAGCTATGATATGCTAACTTGGAAGTGAAATTACCTGAGGGAGTAAGATCTCAAAAAGCCCGATCATCACCACCCTGATATGTTTGTGGTTTGAATGCCTGTATTTGAAGAAGAGTTGATTATAGGAGAAACTCAGCAAAAAGTTCCATTTCCATTAAGCACTTTGATTAATGAAACATGACACATTTAGCATCATTTGATTTTCATGCACCGACAGAATGGCAATGTGAATCAGAGGAGTACCAATATCCAATTATCCATCAAAAATCTAAATTTGGTTCCATTGCTTAAGGACCAATGACTTCCTTTCATAATCTTAGTCTATAGCTTGCTTAAAGCCATCCAAAACACAAAGACATTCTTGTGGGATAGAGAAGGCAAAAAATTATCAAAGTGTAACCCATATTTTCCACATAATACTTGAACCCATAGATCATCCTTGTTTTTAATCATTCCTTAGCCAAATTTCATGAGGAGCACATCATTAAGATCGACTTCGAAGATGCTTCAATCTATTACCACTAAGTGATTTCAAACGACATGTGATCCCAAGACATTAAGTCTAGTCATCTATCCTTACCCGTCAATCCCCAAATGAATTTTTGATAGCACTCCTCAATTTTTTTTCATAAATACAAGTAATCTACTTTGCAGTTTGTATAACATACACTGGTATAGCCTTAAGGATTGATTAAGTTAGAGTAACTCTACCAACTAAAAAAAGTGAACTACATGCCCAATCTGAAAGACGTTTATAGACCCTTTCCAATAAGTCACCATAGGTACATTTTATTACTTGAGAGTAGAACAAAGGCATTCCTAAGTATTTTCCCAAATCAGTGGTTTGAACAAAGCGAAGTTCAGATTCGAGATGTTTTAGCATAAACTTCATTAACATACAAGAGAAGAAAACTTTAGACTTCTCCATATTGATGACTTCACTATAATAAGTATAAAACATATTCAGTACCTCTTTGACCACTCTCACTTAGTGGACTGATACTTCGAGCAAAATAAGTATATCGTTTACAAAGAAGATATAGGAGAGTGTAGGTCCTCCTTTACTGAGTCTAATAGGCTTTCTGGACCCCTGATCCACTTTTTTATTAATTAGATGAGATAGTCTCTCAATGCACAACATAAAATATATGGAGAAATGGGGTCATCTTGCCTTAATCCCCTTATCGGTGTAAACATAGTAGTCTTAGTCTTCTCACCATTCCATAAAATTTCCATTGAAGATGAGGAGACATAGTTCATGATGGTATTTATCACAAAAAATTTTTAAATAATATTTATCATAGACTTAGGTATACCGCTTTAATTCCCAGGGTTAGTTATCAGAGCACTAATCTCATCCCTCAATAATTTAATTTTTTGTTGTTTTTTATGTTGTAGAGTTTTTTTTATGGAAATAAGTAGTATTTCTGATACGGAACCTCCAAGAATAAGTTTGAGAACCCTTTTATATATACGGACCCCCAACACATTAACTTAAAAACCCCAATAGTCAATTCAACAACAACCCCTAAGAAAATGCTAGATTTCAGATTACTTAGAAAGATGATCAAAGAATCAAAACTAAGAAAACTTGTTTCAGAATTCCAATTTCGAAAGACTCCACAAGAAGGTGATCAATCTACTTGAATGTTCCTTAAGCATGTATTCTACGCAAGAACACAAAGATAAAAGCAAAACAGCCTTTGGTTTCTTTAAACTTAAATAATCTGAATTATCATAATCTCCTAAGTTATATAAAATAAAACCTCTATATAGACTTAAAGAAACCCTAAATAAAACATAATTAATATCCTAACTAAATAAGAAAACAAAATCCTTCTTAAATAAAAAAATATAATTCTACCTAAATAAGAAAATATAATCCTAGTTAAATTCAGATTTACAAATGCAGCATATTATAGTGCACTTTTCACCACGATTAAGGCCAAATTGATGCAAGCCCAAAACATGAAAGTTATATCCCATGATGTAATCTTTCAGATAAATCTTGAAATGCTCTATTTGGATTTATATTGAGAGAGATACGCCCTATTTACTGCTGTATGTGCACTCTACCTAGTTTTGTACGCGACCTGATAATCTTTCATAATTTTAGCCAATGAATAAGATCAAATCAGACCCAACGGTCTTCACCAAAAGTATAGATCTTTCTCTTATCTTTGCAGCTCATCTTAAATCAAATCAATCTAATTTATGTAGAGAATCTTATAACCAGAATACTAAAATAGGCTACTAAAAGATGAATTAAAAATTAAATCTAGGATCACATGAGGATCATATCATTCCCTCCCTCTTGAAGATGATTCGTCCTTTAATCATAGCCTCAATAGTGGATATTATAAATGTCCTCTAGGATCAAACATAAATATTTTTCTTGAAAACTTCTTCTTTGAAGTACGGATCCACACAAACATCTTTGAAGCAAAATGAACTTGATTGCACACTTGGAACATAGGACTTCCATTCATGAACTTGTATGCTTTGAATTCTAGTTGCTTCCTTTTAAACTTAAAACATGAATATCTCAAGTTCTTCTTGCTATGAGCAAAGACTCCATAGATTCTCTTGTAGGAATAAGGTACTTCAACAACATCATCAAATGGATCTTTATATGGTTCAAAGCTCTGCAAAACAATATTCAAAATACTAGAAAAAGAAAGATTAAAGTTGTTAACATAATCATAATAAATCACTAATTCATTATCCTTTTTTATGCTTTCAATCTCTAGCTTTTTCTCTTCACTCATGACTTGCTTAATTTCTCTCACCAAGTGTTTCCCATTTTCCTCACTTTTCTCACTCAATTCATTTTTCACACTCAACTCACTTTCTTCTTTTCTCTTAACTTCATCAGTTTTCCTCCCCAAAGTATTCCCAAATGAAGATGGAAACTCTTCACTTTATTGATTAATGCATGGGTCTTCAAAAGTTGCCTTTGGAGGTGAGGTGTTAGCTTGGCACTCCTTCTTACTCTTCACTTCAATTGGCTGCTCAACAACTTTAATGACTTCAACACTTTCATTTTTTTTGTATTCACACACTATTATTTTCTCAAAAATACTCACTATCTTTTCATACTCCAAAGCATATTTAATTATTTCCTTCAAAGATATGGAAGGTTTAAATTGTACATCCATCTCTAATCTCTTAGCAA